>JAWNND010000238.1:0-61517 GCA_035043265.1 Drosophila testacea
CAAATGGGTTTATTAAGTTTGTGCAAAAAAAATGTGCGTAACAGGCAGAAGGAGGCGTGTCAGACCCCATAAAGTATGTATTCTTGATCAGCATCAACAGCCGAGTCGATATAGCCATGTCCGTCTGTCTGTCCGTCTGACCGTCTGTCCGTCTGTCCGTCTGTCCCTTTTTTGAACATCTATATCTCAGAGACTATAAGAGCTAGAGCCACCAAATTTGGCATGTACGTTCATCTGTATCTTGCATTAAACGAGTTTGTTTTAGATTTTTGCCACGCCCCCCTCCGCCCCCGTAAATTTGAAACAAAATTTCAAAGTCGAATAACGAAAACTCCTTTAATGCTAGCGATATGATTTTTGGCATACATGATAAACTCTATAGTCCAATCCTGTCCTGAAAGTTTTATCCGGATCGGATAGTAAACGGATAGTATACGGCTGATCGAAATTTCGAATATATGAACACCTCTTGACTAAAAATTAAAAATCAAAATTTAAAATTTTCAAAATTTTTTCTTTAAGAGAGTGTAAAAGAAGGACCCTTATCTAAAATTCCAACAAATGCGACAAAATCGATTTTTGAAAAACAACGATTTTAAGTCGTAGAATCAATTTGTAGATCAAATCATGGCTAAAATGACACTCCGCACGAAAATCTGGTTAAATTTGACAAAGTTATGCAAGTTTGAAATCTGTCGACCCTTGGGACTGGCAACTTTACAAGTCAAATTTTTGGTCACTCTGTCTTGAAGTTTTAAAGGAAAGTGAAACACCTCAGAATCAACTTAAAAGTATTTTATTATACTTATATCGACAACAGGACTTGATTAAAATAAAATATCAAAATTTGAAATTTTCAAAATGTTTTCTTTAAGAGAGTGTAAAAGAAGGACCCTTATCTAAAATTCCAACAAATGCGACAAAATCGATTTTTGAAAAACAACGATTTTAGTCGTAGAATCAATTTGTAGATCAAATCATGGCTAAAATGACACTCCGCACGAAAATTGAGTTAGATTTGACAAAGTTATGCAAGTTTGAAATCTGTCGACCCTTGGGACTGGCAACTTTACAAGTCAAATTTTTGGTCACTCTGTCATGAAGTTTTGCAAGAAAGTGAAACACCTCAGAATCAACTTTAAAGTACTTTCTTATACTTATATGAGCACCTGGACTTGACGAAAATTAAAAATCAAAATTTGAAATTTTCAAAATTTTTCTTTAAGAGAGTGTAAAAGAAGGACCCTTATTTAAAATTCCAACAAATGCGACAAAATCGATTTTTGAAAAACAACGATTTTAAGTCGTAGAATCAATTTGTAGATCAAATCATGGCTAAAATGACACTCCGCACGAAAATTGAGTTAGATTTGACAAAGTTATGCAAGTTTGAAATCTGTCGACCCTTGGGACTGGCAACTTTACAAGTCAAATTTTTGGTCAATCTGTCATGAAGTTTTGCAAGAAAGTGAAACACCTCAGAATCAACTTTAAAGTACTTTCTTATACTTATATGAGCACCAGGACTTGACTAAAAATAAAAATCAAAATTTGAAATTTTCAAAATGTTTTCTTTAAGAGAGTGTAAAAGAAGAACCCTTATCTAAAATTCCAACAAATGCGACAAAATCGATTTTTGAAAAACAACGATTTTAAGTCGTAGAATCAATTTATAGATGAAATCATGGCTAAAATGACATTCCACACGAAAATCGGGATAAATTTGACAAAGTTATGCATGTTTGAAATCTGTCGACCCTTGGGACTGGCAACTTTACAAGTCAAATTTTTGGTCACTCTCTCATGATGCTTTGCAAGAAAGTGAAACACCTCAGAATCAACTTTAAAGTACTTTCTTATACTTATATGGGCAACAGGACTTGATTAAAATAAAATATCAAAATTTGAAATTTTCAAAATTTTTTCTTTAAGAGAGTGTAAAAAAAAACCCTCTTCTAAAATTCCAAATCAGTCCCAGTGTGCAAGCCGAGTGTGTCGCACGCATGTAATATACGTCTGCGGTAAATTAAAGCTTACCTGCTAGAAATCAAAGACAAGCCCACAACAGTGCACACTGGGCCGGATTGCCGAATAAGTGGCATAAAGTCGAAAATTTAATTGAAGTAAATCTATATTTTTTTAAACATATATATACTAAATTCCCTCTGTAGAAAGCATCAATAAATATTTTTGCTAAAAATGCAACCCTGGCATTTTTTATCAAGCTCCAAAGTCAGCCGATTAAACTAGCTGACTTTTGTGACAAAATTGGCGGAAAACTTTTGTCGACTTTGTGCGCTTGGCAATTCCACACCATAAGCAAATTAGTTATTATTAAAAATGGATTTTGAAGACCGAGGTATGTAAATTGAGTTGAATGAAAAAATGTTGTGTCAAAATTTGTTATATGTGATAATATGTGTATTGTTTTCTGTTGTCCAATTAGAAAAAATCTAACCAAAGTGTTCGTCTTCTGTAGAGAAAAAAAAAGTCTTCTGCGTATTTCTGCGATGTGTAATGTATGTTAAAAAAAAGTATAACCTATTCATAAAAATAAATTAACAATCCGGTTTGCGGCTTTTTGCGGCTTTTCCGATGGCTTAATTTTCTAAAAGTGCTTGAGTTCTGTCATGCAACTTTGCTGGACGTATGGATCGACAGCGGTCGCAGCTCTACCGCGCTTGCTGAATGGATATTTGGCCAAATAAATGAATGTGCATTGACCGACGAAAGCTACTGAGTTTCGTACGGATATTTTTGAAAACAAATAAATCTTCATACAAGAACTGGTATTTTAACCGGTTGTTCCGATGGGAGCTATATGATATTCTTGTCCGATCATTTGAATCATTTTTTGACAAAGTAATAATAAAATGATTATACACCAAACTTGTAAGTTTGGTTCTGATCGCTTGGAAAACACCGAATTTGCATACCCTAAGAAAATTAAAATAAGGCGATGCCACGCCCATTTTGCTGGCACAGCTTCCTATTGATGTTAGAAGCCTATTGTAAAAAACTAGACCAAAATATCTCGTTCCTTTCTTGAGTTATTAATTAATGCCACGAAAATCGAAAAAGTTCCCATAGTGCAGTGGCAAAATCAGTGTTTAGTGTCTCCACAAGTCACTATAAAGTGCTAACAACTTACAAAGAAGTGCTTAATTGATTTAAGTGAAGTTTTTCTCCAATTCGGATCCCGTGGCCAGCTGGCGCATGCTCGCAAGTGCTTACAAAACACCTGTTCTTCAAGCTCACTGATACTCAGGTTCAAGTATTGGATAAAAGCCTAGAACAACAAAAGCTCTTTATACCAAGGTTTTAGTCTCGGCTAGGATCTTGGCACCTAACTTTTGTTGCATACTCCCAGGCGACCAATTAAATCTGGACTAATCCAAAACTATTGAAAATAGTTGCCCCTCGCCCTGCGCTCTGCGCTAGCGAGAGGTTGTTACTGTTTTTAATAATTTATCGATCTCCTGATCTGTACAAGCTGATAACAATTGTATTATCTAAATTTAAATTTAAATAATAACAATTGTATTATGGATGATAACTCATCGTCTCAGACGCTTCCTATTAAATGGCAAGCTAAACTGGAGGAGATGAGAAAAGTTGCTGGTGCGAGCCCTGGAACAATCCGTGCCCAAATCCTCTCTAGCATGGGGAACCAGGAGGCTGCTCCATCAACCTTAATGCCAAGTCAAAGCCACCCTTCATCGGTAACAACTAGCAGTAACACCAGTGTTACCTGCACAATTTCCATGTCCCACGCATGTGGGGCATCTACTTCCACGTACACTGTGGCGACATCAGCCGGCCCACGCATAAGCTTTTCCTCAGCGCTGACCACCACATCACAGAATGTGATTTCATCGACCCCATTACCTGATAATGAGGCCAACAGAGAAAAATGCTCGTTTCAAGCACCGTTCATTGCCGCCAGTAAAAAGCGAAAAATCAACGCAACCGAATCGCAAAACAAAACTACAGATCTCTGACTCAATTAATGAGTCACAAAAAACCCCATCTACAGCTGTGCTGGCTAACAATCGCTTCGCAGCACTATCTGAAGAAGCTGAGTATGTAATGGAATTGGACGAAGAAGATCAACATGAGCAAGCAGAGGCCAGCAAACAAAGTGTAGCTGGCAATGAGCAGCAGAAAAGCATAATGACAAAGCCACCAGCTATCTCCGTTCCGCAAGTAAACAAAATGGGCAAACTCGAAGAAGCCCTTAATTCTGTAATCACAGCTGACGATTATGACATTCGGACATCGAGATTTGGAGTCTCGCGTATATATACAAAAGATTCTAAGGTTTTTCGAGCAGTTGTTAATATGCTCACCAAACAAAATTGTGAATTTTGGCACCATCAGTTAAGAGAGGATACTCCGTTCAGATTAGTCATACGAGATATTCATCCAAATGTTCCAAAACAACTGATTGAGCGCACGTTTACTGAAAAGGGTCATACAGTCAAGAACATCTATTGCCCCAGGAAGCCAGACTGGCGTAATATTGAAATCAATGAAGATGATGATGAAGAAATAAATAATATAAAAACAAGGCAGAACATGTTTTACGTAAACCTAAAGAAGACACCAAATGTTGTAGAGGCACCTAAAATTACTCAAATTGGTAGACACAGAGTTACTGTGATGAAGGCAAAGCCAAGCAAAGAATTGGTGCAATGCTTCAGATGTCAAGATTTTGGGCATACTCGAAACTACTGCCTTAAAAAGCCAGTTTGTGGTAAATGCTCAGGTGATCACTATACTGGATCGAAATCGTGTGAGCTTAGTCATAGTGATAAATCTATTTGTGCCAATTGTGGTGATGACCACTTATCCAGCTCTAAAAGTTGTTCAGTCAGAACTGAGCTTAGCAAGAAGCTTAAGCCAGCTGCCAGACTACCGGAAAATGGACTGCCAACCACTAGCAAGAATAAAAATAATCCAGTCAAAGCACAGGTCATTTCAAATGCTACTGTTAGGAGTGGCTTTTCCTATGCAGACATGACATGATCGCGTGGAGAGAAATATATTAACGTAAACACAATGCAGGATAGCTCCCGTTTGGTAGATGGAGATGAAGATCAGCATCTCAGTAGCAAATTTAAAATATTGGAAAAAGCTATAAACGACTTAAATAGCAGAATGGACCAAATGCTTAAGCTCATACAAGATACGATGGAGGCAAATAAAGCCTTCCGTGACCTTGTGCAGAAATTTATTTCAAAATGATTAATTTACAATTAAAAATCGGATTATGGAATGCACGAGGGCTAGTCAAAAACATATAAGAGCTTGGACTTTTCCTTAGTGCAAATGAAATTGATGTAATGTTAATAACTGAAACACATATGCGTCCTGGCCTGAGAGCATACTTACCAGGATACGACCAATATTACGCTAATCATCCCAGTGAAACCGCGAAGGGTGGATCTGCTGTTTTTATACGATCAACTATTGCTCATACTCAGAATGAACCTATGTCAAGACTGAATATACAGGCTGCCAGCGTGAGTGTGCCGACTAATGGTGGATGCATCAAAATCTCTTCTATATATCTACCTCCAAAAACTGTAAAACTGAATTTGATCAATTATTTCTAAGCTTGGGCGACAGATTCATCGCAGGCGGTGATTTTAACGCAAAGCATTCATGGTGGGGTAACATAAGATCATGCTCTCGAGGGAAGCAATTACAAGAGGCCATCATCAGCAGCACATGCGAAATCCTTGCCACTGGCGAGCCAACGTTTTTCTCATATAACACTCGGCTTACACCCTCTGCTCTGGACTTTTTTATTGTCAATGGAATAGCTTTAAATCAACTTTCAATTGAAATTAAGTATGAGCTCTCTTCAGATCACCTGCCAATTCTAGCAACACTACATCATGCTCCACAACTTAAAGCCAAAAAGCAATGCTTTCTCCCACGCGGCTCTAGTGTTGAAATTTTTAAAGCTGAACTGGATAGAAGAGTCAACCTAAACACGGAAATTAACTGCCCAGATGACATTGAAAATGCAATCTCAATCTTCATGAGAAACATAATATTGGCTGCATCTTACGCTACTCCGGTAAATCAATGCTTTTCAAGTCACCGTCGACAAGCTACTCTTCCACCAAGTGCCGATGCCCTCTTACGACTGAAAAGAAGAGTGAGAAAAGAAGAGAACATTTTAGAGAGTGCTGGTCCAGATGCATCCTTTAACTATACTCTCTGGAAGCTAACGAGCCGCTTTAAACGAGTTGTCATTCCGAAAACTCCAATTAAGGACCCAGCAGGCGGCTGGTGTTACTCAAGTCAGCAGAAGGCCGAAATCTTTGCAGACAGCTTAGAAGAAAGGTTCAAGCCTTTTAGGTTATCATCTGCGGTTATTCAAAGGGCGGTTGAGCTACGTTTGGATGAGCCGTTTCAAATGTCCTTGCCTACAAAGCCAGTCACACTGCAGAGGTGGTGCATCAAATCAAGAATCTGAAGGCCAAAAAATCACCGGGAGAGGATCTTTTGGATAACAGGACCTTAAAACTCATGCCCAAAAAAGCCCTGCTGTTTATAGTTTTGCTCCTCAACAGTATACTCAGGCTGGGTCACTTCCCAAACAGCTGGAAAACCGCACTAGTTATCAGTGCGGTACCAAAACCAGAGAAACTACACACAGAAGTTGATGGATACAGACCAATTAGTCTGCTCTCAGCGCTAGGGAAAATGACGGAAAGGGTAATCCTCAACCGTATGCTGCAGCTCGATCCCGTGATTCAAAGAATTCCAAAGTGGCAGTTTGGATTCAGACAAGGTCATGGCACGCCGGAGCAACTTCATCGTGTGGTCAATTTTGCCCTAGATGCAATGGAGCAAAAAATGTATTCAATAGATGTGTTCATGGACATTCAGCAAGCTTTTGACAGGGTGTGGCATGATGGCCTCCTCTTTAAACTCAAGAACATCCTAACGCCGCAGCTATTCCAACTTGTAAGTAGCTTTCTCAAGAACAGAAGCTTCAGAGTAGTTGTCGACGGCGCAATATCTTCGAAGCGCCCAATCTGCGCAGGCGTCCCTCAAGGCAGCGTTCTTGGTCCTACGCTATACACTCTGTTTACAGCCGATATGCCTACCTCAAGCGTTATAACTGGATTAGACGAGGACGATGTGCTGATAGCAACCTACGCGGATGACACTGCTGTATTGACCAGAAGTCCAAGCATTTTTCTAGCTACGGAAGCCTTGCAGCAATACGTGTGCAGCTTTGAGAAATGGGCTGCGAAATGGAATATAGGCGTCAACAGCAGCAAATGCGCAAATGTTACCTTTGCTACAAGGACATTGTCGTGCAGCGGCATTACGATGCTGGGCTCCACCCTTATGCACAAGAGCTCCCACAAATATTTAGGTGTTGTACTGGACAGGGAACTTAATTTCCAAGCACATACAACAATGGTCCGACAATCGGTAATGGCAAAGGCCAGAAAAATGGCGTGGTTACTGGCTCCCAGAAATAAGCTGTCATTGTACAGCAAAGTCACTATTTATAAATCCATATTAAGCCCCATATGGAAATATGCACTACAAATTTACGGCATTGCGGCAAAAACAAACTTAAACAAAATCAGAGTTGCCCAATCAAAAATCCTGAGGCGAATATGCAACGCACCATGGTACATGCGAAATAGGGACATCGAAAGAGACTTAAAGGTTCCTAAAGTGGGCGACGTTATGCAACTACAGGCATCGAATTACGTTCAACGCCTTGGTGGTCATCCTAACGCGCTAGCCAGACGACTAACTACCAAACCCAGAAAGAGAAGACTCAAAAGGTGCCATCCATTGGATCTCCCTACTAGGTTCCTTCATTAATTTGTAAATTTTGTAAATAATATACTGTAAATAATATAATTCTATATATGTATCTCCTGTGATCAATTGTTCCTTCCCTTAAATGTAAAACTAGATTAAGTTGCCACTAATGGTAGCAGGAAACCAGTTTAAATAAAATATACAAATTTTTTATGAAAAAAAAAAAAAAAAAAGATTCTTCGGGCAGAGGTCACCAAAATCTTTTCTGGGACGACCCACATCTAAACTATTTTGTTGAAAAAGCGGCATATCAAGCCGATTCTGATTTTTTTTGCTCAAAAAATTTTTTGAAATAAAATGATATAAAGTGAGCGCTTGGAGACTGACATTCCGCCTAAAAAGTGCAACAGACTTAAGAGTTGGTCGTAGTTGGTTATCGTTTTAAATATTTCTACACCACAAAGACTCATACTTTACATAAATGCTAAAATTGGCTTGAATACGAGTGAATGCCGTTAGTTCTAGTCCAAAGAAGCCAGCAAAAGCTCCTAAAATATATATGCTAAAACAGCTTATTTCATAACGTTTTTATTGCTACTCATGAAACGACGGGACACAGACATATAAATTTAATTAAGTACATACCTTTTCTGACTGATAAAAAGAGCTTTTGAGTCAATAAACTATACATAATTTGTTTTGTAATTTGGCTCAACAAACAAAAGTCGAAAAATGCTGTCAAATGTTTTCAGGCCACGTGCTAAACAAATGTGCAGCAGACCAGGAATGCACCTACAAGCTCATACAAAAGCTTTTATGAGCTTTCACAAGTATTGTGAATTAAAAAAAAAATAAAAAATAACTAAATTTTAAAAATTAAATTCGAATTATATCCCCCTAGAGTTCTTCTTTTGCCCACTGTGTATCGAGCTGAAATTTTCACACAACATAGCTGACACATATTTATCGAGCAATAAAACGCGATTTTCTGATATCCCCACTGGAAGGGGTTAAAGTGGGGGTCAAAAGTCAAAATTGCTCAGTATGAAATTTTTGTTTGTTTTTTGAGCAATCTCAAACAAACTCAAAGACTATGTATTTCCTACTTATTGTAACATTCTGTGAAGATTTGGTATAGATCGGATGACTATATCATATATGTAGCTGCCAAAGGAACTGTGGCTGATGATGCTACTAATAAACAATCAAAAGCAGGTGGGGGAGGGGTTGGGATGTACGATTCATTGGTGTTGCAACTTTCAAAACAAATTTGCAGTATATGGCACTGTTACTCGCTCTTGCTGCAATAATCCAATTGCAGCAAAAACTTTAAAACAGCGAGCAGCGAAAATGTAAATTCTCTACATTATATAAAGTACTACTTATTACTATTATCTTAAGTCCAACTACAGGGAAAAATTGATTTTACAATTCCCGCTACCTAGTTAGAAATGACATAAGGTCTGGCTATAGCTGTGAGAAATGTTTCCTATTTTCACTCCACATTTTTCCCCGAGATTTCAGCGAGCGTAGCGAGCCGGGGTTGGCGAGCGAAGCGAGCAGGGGGCAAACCCCTAGTAATTACACTGTGATAGTTTTTTTCAAAAAAAAAAAGACATGACCGGACTCAACGGTTTCCTCTTATTTAGTGTCCTAGAAATCGATCTGCATCATTACTTTTGTCCGCTATAATGATGGTTTCATACAAAATTTTTTCGCGAAGTTTTCGAGCCAGGTTGCCCCTATTATGGAAATGGTACATTTTTCTTTAGTCTCTAACTTGCAAGGTGTTGAATTTGTTGACAAACTTTCTTTACCAAAGTTGCTTAGAATACTCTAAACTTTAAGTTTTTTGAATACTCCAACACTCGAAATTGGAGTTTTGGTGGAGTTTTGGTCAATATACCAAAAAATATAAATCTATACCACTATATTTTTTTCAATTTTTTGCACATTTTTCTTCAATAATGGAATATGGGTTTCCGTTACTTACACAAAATGAAGATCATATTATGACAAGTAGCATTAGCAATAATATCATGGAAAAATATTTCCCCGATTTAAGATCTACAGGCATCAACAATTTAAAAATGTATAAAATTTTCGTAACAATTTTGTAACAACTTTATTTATGTTTATATATGTAACAAGTGTATATCTGATGAATATACGTTATTAATATATTTAATGTGTGTATGTTATAAGAATTTTTCGACCATCAAGTTCCAACATATATCAGCCAGCAATGAGTCAAGCTTTTTACCACTGTACCAATGCTCTAGGGGAGCAGCAACCTGGTGAAATCTTTCCCCATGCTCATCTGATTCTGTCGGAACTTGCCGACCAAAATGATCTGCATGGCAATGCATAAAATGTATTTTGAGAGACATATGGACGTCTATATCTTCAAAAGATTTCAGCATTTCGTGAACATATTCTCGACAGTCTTCTGAACGATGGACTCCCAAACAGTTGTGAATGACGGCCATTACGGAATCCCAAGCAATTTTTTCTTTAGTCGTCAATAGGGATCTAAATTCGCCGTTTTTCATCAGTTTCCTGATGTCTGGTCCATTGAAAACACCTGAAATTAACATTATATTCTCTTAGTTAAATTTATAAATAAAAGTAGATGACTAAATACAATACCTTCTTTTATCTTCGCCACGCTCAGCCTTGGGAATATCTTCGTCAAACATTTAAAAGCTTCGCCATCTCTATTAATTGCTTTAATAAAGTTTTTGACCAGTCCCAGCTTGATGTGAAGAGGCGGTAATAAAATTTTGTCTATTGGAACAAGTGGAACATTGATAACGTTTGCCACGTTAACAACGAACTCCGACCGAAGCATCCAATCTCGCTTTTGATACTGGTTGCCACGGTATCGGGTGTCCCAATGACAAATAAAGCACATATTCTTTGTATATCCAGTCTGCAAGCCAGTAAGCAATGAAATAACTTTAAGGTCGGCACATATTTTCCATTTATGCTGCATGTACTGAACACTATCCAAAATTAATTTCATTGAGTCATACGTTTCCTTTGTGTTGGAGCTTATGGCGATTGGAACAGGATTGATGGTGTTATCGACATATAGCAATACTGCTTTTAGGGAGTGCTTTGATGAGTCAATGAACAATCGCCACTGCTCTGGCTTGTACTCGCAATTCATATGCTGCATTAACCCAGTAATATTTTTGCAATAAGCAAAAGTGTTGTCTTCATTTACTTCGAAAAAGTCCAAAAGCTCCTCCTGTCTTTTACGGTATCCATAGACCTTAACATCTTTTGCCAAAATATTAACTGATCGAAGATGATGTGCCAAACAAATAGCTTGACGTTGAGATAGCTTTAGCTGTCGTACCATTGTATTTAGACGAGCTTGTGAAATCTCAATGTGGCGACAAGAGTTTTGCGCTTCAGATGGCTCATACATCGAGATAAAGTCATCAGGTCCGGTATCGTATGTTGGCGGAATATATTCCTCAGTTGGACTTGGATACCTGGGAACCGGAACATTTTCGGCGTGAGGCTCTGGTAACTGTGCAGACTGAACACTTTTGTAAACTGTGGTACTCCTATTTAGTTTGGTAAACTTGTTTACGCACGCGTAGCAGTTCTCACTGGAATGGCCTTGTGGATCTATCCAAACCATTGGGATGCCGAAACCCATTTTTGTGAACAGTTTTTTTGACCAATTTAATAAATTGTTGTTACACTGGGTGCAAATGTTACATGGTGCCCAATCCACGTCTCTTATTACGGGCAAATTGAAATACTCCTCGTAAATAGTGGCAGTTTCGGATGATATTTTTCGTCTGCTCCGCGGGCTCGTGAACTTTCCACAAACATAGCAAAATCCCGTAAAGCCAACTGGACACTTATTCATTTTAAATTATTTTTGAAACAAGCTATCAATAGTTTTAATATTCGTACTAAAGTGCACGATGTCAAAGTCAAAGTTAAAGTAATCATGGGATCAGTGTTGACTCTTAAGTAAGTTGTTATCAGATCTGCGGATCAGCGGTACTTTTAACGTTACTTACCGTAATTTTAGCAGTTGTAAGTGTTAAACTGGAGAATAGGTACAGTGGTAAAAAGCTTGACTCATTGCTGGCTGATATATGTTGGAACTTGATGGTCGAAAAATTCTTATAGCAAATGTAATATATTATTTTGATGTAAAATAAACATAACATACACACATTAAATATATTAATAACGTATATTCATCAGATATGCACTTGTTACATATATAAACATAAATAAAGTTGTTACAAAATTGTTACGAAAATTTTATACATTTTTAAATTGTTGATGCCTGTAGATCTTAAATCGGGGAAATATTTTTCCATGATATTATTGCTAATGCTACTTGTCATAATATGATCTTCATTTTGTGTAAGTAACGGAAACCCATATTCCATTATTGAAGAAAAATGTGCAAAAAATTGAAAAAAATATAGTGGTATAGATTTATATTTTTTGGTATATTGACCAAAACTCCACCAAAACTCCAATTTCGAGTGTTGGAGTATTCAAAAAACTTAAAGTTTAGAGTATTCTAAGCAACTTTGGTAAAGAAAGTTTGTCAACAAATTCAACACCTTGCAAGTTAGAGACTAAAGAAAAATGTACCATTTCCATAATAGGGGCAACCTGGCTCGAAAACTTCGCGAAAAAATTTTGTATGAAACCATCATTATAGCGGACAAAAGTAATGATGCAGATCGATTTCTAGGACACTAAATAAGAGGAAACCGTTGAGTCCGGTCATGTCTTTTTTTTTTTTGAAAAAAACTATCACAGTGTAATTACTAGGGGGTTTGCCCCCTGCTCGCTTCGCTCGCCAACCCCGGCTCGCTACGTTCACTGAAATCTCGGGGAGAAATGTGGTGTGAAATTTGGGAACATAAAAGAATATTACCTGGTATATTATTATTATTATTATAATTAGACCCAGTACTTTAAAAAAGTACAAATGGGTCTATTACGTTTGTGCAAATGTGCGTAACAGGCAGAAGGAGGCGTGGCAGACCCCATAAAGTACATATATGATCAGCATCAACAGCCGAGTCGATATAGCCATATCCGTCTGTCCGTCTGTCCGTATGTCTGTCTGTCTGTCCGATTTTTGAGTTCCTAGATCTCAGAGACTATAAGAGCTAGAGACACCAAATTTGGCATGTAGGTTCATCTATATCTTGCATTGATCAAGTTTGTTTTAGATTTTTGCCACGCCCCCTCCGCCCCTGGAAATTGAAATACAAGATTTCGAATTACAAGAGCCCCTTTAATGTTAACGACTTGATTATTGGTACATATATTATACACTATGGTCCAAACCTGTCCAGAAAATTTCATTCCAATCGGATGATAAACACGGAAGTTATTCAACAAACAATGTTACGGGCAAAAGGAAGAAGAAGAGACGCTAGCGACCTCTATGTATATCAAGTAGCGCCATCTATTGTATGGTACGCAACATTGAAGAACAATCTTTAGTGAACGCTTTGCACTCAAAAAGTACTGGGTCTCCTACTGTCGAGCATGCTCTACTGTAGCTTACTGCATTTTTATTATTATTATTATTATTATTATTATTATTATTATTATTATTATTATTATTATTATTATTATTATTATTATTATTATTATTATTATTATTATTATTATTATTATTATTATTATTATTATTATTATTATTATTATTATTATTATTATTATTATTATTATTATTATTATTATTATTATTATTATTATTATTATTATTATTATTATTATTATTATTATTATTATTATTATTATTATTATTATTATTATTATTATTATTATTATTATTATTATTATTATTATTATTATCCTATTAGGGGGCTTTCAGCACCCATTCTTGCTAGCCTATCTGCTGCCTTGTTCCCCGCTATATCTGTATGCCCTGGAATCCATCGCAGAGTAAGCCTGTTAGTCAGTCTGCTCTTGCTGATTGCCTTCAGTGCCGCTTGACTATCCGATAGAATGGCTATGTCTCTATTCCGATAGTTGCGTGTTAGGTTAAAATCCGCACAACTTCCTATAGCGCACACTTCAGCTTGAAAGATGCTGGTGTGAGTACCTAGGGATTCATAGTGGGATAACCGAGGACCAACAACTCCGAGGCCAGTGCCTTGATTAGTTAGGGATCCATCAGTGTACCACTTAATTTTATGGTGATTCATGGGATGGACATCCTCAAGTGTTGTCCATTCCTTTTTACTGCTCAAGTTCACTCTGAAATTGCGATCGAATTTGTATTCGGCTGGCATTTCGTCCCTTGGTTGTATCAGCAAGGGGAGTTCACTTGATAGAGCATCAGCGTCCCTCTGGCTGAGGATGCAGTTGTTGCCAAGTCCCTCCATTGCCATTCCTAGCAGGGTTGCTTTTCTTTGAAGCCCTATGAATGTGTGGAGCGGTGTAAACTCTAGTAGGACTTCAATGGCTGCTGTCGGACAAGTGCGCATTGCCCATGTTATACAAACGCAGGCCATTCTCTGCAGCTTATGCAGTTGTTTTTGGACGGTGGTGAGTTGCACTCTATCACCCCAGGCAATTGCTCCATATGTGAGCATGGGCCTGACAACCAAAAGGCATAGCTTCTTATTCTATAGTCCACTAGCTTTTCAATCGTTTTAAGCAAAAAAGACGTAAAGCTGATGGGTCTGAAGGACTTGGGGTTGGTGATGTCTTTCTTCCCAGTCTTGGGGATGAAGACCACCCTAGCTCTGCTCCATGCGCTCGGAATATATCCTAGTACTAGGCTACTTATCATCACCTTCCTAAGAATGGGGAGGAGCTTGGCCTTTCCTTGCTGTAGGAAGGCTGGTGATATACCGTCCAAGCCCGGTGACTTATAGGGCTGGAAAGTTCCAATTGCCCATTCTAGTCTTTCCAGCGTGATTGTTGACTTGGCAATTGCCCAGTCATCAGACACTGGCCGTACTCGGTCTTCTGGTCTTCCTAAATTTGTTCCTTCCTGTATGGGGATACTCCCCGGGAAGTGAGTTTCAAATAGTAGCTCCAACTTATTTATGTTGCTACTAGTGTAGGTGTTATCCCCACGTTTGATGGCCAGATTTGATTCTGGTACCTTCTTTGACAGTGTCCTATGTTCCCGGGCACCCTCAGTCGTGTTTTCTATGTTTTCACAGAAGTCACGATAATTCTTCCGTTTTGCCTTTCTGATCTCCTTGTTGTAGGTAGTCAGGCTTTCCCGGTATTTGTCCCATGTGCCGTCTCTCTTTGCCCTATTAAAGAGTTGACGAGTGGTTTTTCGAAGCCTCTCGAGGCTGTCGGACCACCAAGGGGCATCTTTTGCTTTGCGCTTCTTCCCTAGTGCGCAGCTCACCTCGTAACCGAGGCTATTACGCTTTCCAGATTTGGGGGATTTCTGGGTATGCCAGAAGTTATCCCAGCCAAATTGCGTTCAAGCGTCGTTGAAAACTTACCCCAGTTCGTCTTCCTGGGGTTGCGCGTTTGCTTGCTACAGTCTGTATTTAGTTGTAGTTTATACAGAATAATCCTATGATCTGACATAGTTTCTTCTGGCGACACGTGCCAGAACCCTGGTTACAAATGTCGGAGTGGTTCCGACATTGCCAATTTCTAGATTTTGCGTTAAAATAAATTCAAAAAGACACTCACCCCGTTGGTTTGTATCCGTACTTCCCCATATCTCATGGTGCGCGTTGGCATCGCAACCGATGAGGAGCGGTAGCTTCTCCTTTTGGCAGTGTTCCACCCGTCTCATGATCTCTGGGGGTGGGCAGGGCCCGTCCCCTGCGAGGTAAGCCGATGCAACCACAATTGTGTGGGCAGCTCCCATCGCCTGCATCATGATCGGCACGCAGTCTCTGGTGAGAAATTCTGAAAGGATGGTATAATTAATACATTTCCTTACCATTATGCATGTTCTTGGTAGTGGGTCTCTTTGGTCCCAGATTACCTTAGAATCGTCTGTGTACAGGCCCTTAATGCCGTCACTAACCCATGGCTCCTCTACAAGGGCTAACCCAAGATATTGTTGGGTGAATATTCTAGCTAGGACGGCCGAAGCCGCCTTCGCATGGTGAATATTCACCTGGGCTAACCCAGTGCTGATGGCTTGTGCCATCATAACAGTGGCTCCAGCGGCCAAGGCGACTCGGGCCTGGATGCCCCCGAGTCGCTGCATAGCGTTACGTCCGCTTCCTCCTGGCTGACGTCTAGCAGCTCTTCCGCAAGTTCTTGCCACGACATAGCCGTCTCGTGGTCCATCACTCCCTCCACCAATGGATTTATCGTGCAGTCGAGCAGTTCCTCATCCTCGACCAGATCCTCTGGCAAAGGGTGGGGACCTACTCAGCACGGGATAGCTGCTGTGGCGGGTTGGGAGGATGCTGCTGCAGGGGCAGATGGCGCGCTCAGCTCTGCTGTCGAGGCGGGCTTCTCCGCCACACTAGCCTTCTTGGTCTTCTTCAGGCCGCTGACGGGGATTGATCCGAAGCGGAAGAAGAGCTGGTGGCCTCTCGCCACTATGTCTTCTCGAGACAGTTCGTCTATTCCTATGACGAGGAGTGCTCCGCCTCCTTCATTTCTTCTGGGAACCACTCTCCAGGCCTTTGTCTCCAACTTGTTCTGGTTGCCCAGAATCACCAGCAAGTTATCAGAGGTGCGATCTGCGCTCCTTGGGCAGAAGATTGTCATTGTGTGGGGCGACGGTATATTGTCCCCCATCCGGATATCAGGGGGCACGCCCTTCCATGAGGTAAGTCTCGGCGCGACTGTTGCCAGCCAGTCCGCCGAGTCCTCGTCCACACAATCAATCACTAGGTGACCGACCCGGAAATGTATTCCCGAGTACGCCACCGCTGTGCTCCATCCCGTCACAGATATCTCATCCATTATTGCCTCCTCTAGCGCGGATAAATCCCCTTGGCTGAGGATTACCTGGGGATATTCCGCAGGCAGCACGGCCACCCTGACCTTCTTCGCTATCTTTGCGTATGATACGCGAGGCTCGGTGAGTGTTGAGGAGGAGGATTCCATAGCTTTCGCTGCTGCCCTAGACGTGCTTGGCCGCACGTCCAGCGTCTCAGGCGTCACAGGCTCCAACGCCTGTGAAGCCCCTGTGGCTGGTGTTGATGCACAGAGACGTTTTGGCGTGCCCGTGGGAGGAGTCAGCGTGCTGCTGGACCTCTTCGGAGCAGATGTAGCCGTTTGAGCTGCTGGTCGCGGCTACTTCGCCTTTGCTAAGGCCTCCAGGGGGGCAAGCCTTGGCTCAGATACCTCAGGTACCATTTGACCCTAGAGCCGCACAGGTTGCGCCTATTTGGGTCGTCCAGCCCACCTGGTTGCCCCCTGGATGGTAATAGCGCATCCTTTTTCCTTTGGCGCTGCTGCCCTTGGCGCCTGTCAGCGGTCAGCATGGGGCGCATCGGTCGGGATGGTCCGGCCGTGCTCCCATGCGAATTTGCCGCGGCGTAACTTTGACGCGGGTATGACCGCGCCAACTGTCGAACATTATTATGGCCCTGGTTTGCTCTTGGAACACTTCTGCTTGCTGCCTGGTTGCGTGGAGGATGGTCTACCACACTTGGCCGCACTCTATCGAGAACTCGATCTTCAAATTGTCTTGCGGCACTCGCCACTGGGAGATCCTGCGGAAATTTTATATTTTTGTTCGTCTTCATTCTTTTTGGTCCCACGAAAAGCGAAACAATGAACGGTCCACCCGAGCAGAGGCTCGCATGCCCGGGTAAGGCTGGATAGAACAGGCGGTCGCCACTTGCCTGAGCCCACCGATCGCGACTGGGCTATTTTTAGACCCGGGCCCCCAGCCAAGCTGGGCGAGGTGAGGCAGTTGTTGAAAGGCGGCAACACAAACACCTTGTCGATATGATGATCGGTATCATATCCACTGTTTGTCCGGGGCTGTCTATTCACGAGGTATCTCGCTATTCAACAGCTAACCTTCTTGAGAACAAGAGGGCCATTCGCCATCCGCAACCTGCGACTCGCCTGGTGGCCTCAGCTCAGCCTTCAGTTCTTCGGACCAAAATTTCATGGTATAAGCAGGGGGCAATCCCTCTAATGTTCGCTTCGCTCGCCAACCCCCGGTTCGCTACGCCCGCTGAAATCTCGGGAGAAATGTGGAGTGAAATTAGAGAACACTTCTCACAACTATGACGGACCTTATGTCATTTGTAATTAGAAAGCGGGAAGTGTAAATTCAATTTTTCCCAGCAATTGGACTTAAAAATAAAGCGCAAGCTAACTTTGGCGCACCAAAGTTTGGATACCCTTGCAGTGCCCTGTGTAAGCCGTCAGATTTTTTACAAAATTTGATAAATGTTGATTTCGAACCAATCGTTCCTATGGCAGCTATATGATATAGTAATCCGATTTGCACCAAATTTGGTCAGCCTGTTGAAAACTTAATCAAACACACAATGTGTATATTTGGTTGAGATATCTTGAGAAACAAAAAGTTTTTCATACTAAATGTTTATTTCCAACCGATCGTTCCTATGGCAGCTATATGATATAGTTATCCGAACCGGCCGGTTCCGACATATGTACTGCGTGCAGCAAAAAGACGGACCTGTACCAAGTTTCATCAAGATAGCTTCAAAAATGAGAGACTAGTTTGCATAGAAACAGACGGACCGACGGACCGACGGACAGACGGACAGACAGACAGACATGGTTATATCGACTCAGCTCGTCGCCCTGATCAAGAATATATATACTTTATGGGGTCTGTGAGGCTTCCTTCAATGCGTTACACATTTCGTGACAAAATTATAATACCCTCTGCAAGGGTATAATAATAGCCACTGTTCATATAGCAGCTATATAATATAGTGATCCGATCATGACAAAATTTTCACAGAATGTTACAATGAGTAAAAAATACATAATCTGTGAGTTTAGTTAAGATAGCTCAAAAAACAACAAATATCTTCTTACAAAATTTTAAATTGCATCTGATAGTTTCTATGGCTGCTATATGATGCAAACTTCCGATCTTGACCAAATTTCCTCAGGATGTAGCAATGTGTAGGAAATACATAAACTGTGAGTTTTGTTGAGATTGCTCAAAAAACAAAAACAAATTTCATACCAAGCAATTTTGACCATTGACCCCCATTTTAGCCCCTTCCAGTGGGTATATCAACAAATTCTGTCTTATTGCACGATAAATATGTCTCAGCTATGTTGTGTGAAAATTTCAGCTTGTAATCTCAAGACGTTGGGCTTACAGCATGATCAGTGAATCAGTCAGGACAAAGAGTTTTATATATATAGATTAAGAATAACTGGAGATGCATGACAATTATAAGTATGAACATAGTGATTAGTCTACTTTACATATTAACATAAACTAATGATTAATATAATTTATTCATAGCACATATATAATTTTATATGATAAGTTATAAATATAACGTTTTTTCGGTGTCCTGACTAGCCCCTTAATTTATAAGACTTGTCTTGTAGCGCTAGGAATCAATTCATAATACATAAATAAATAAAATCAATTTTGGAAAATTTATTATTTTTTATTTTCATTACTTACTCTGGTATCCATATATCTCTGACAAATTGTTGAATTATATCCCGAAACATTTTTTGGTTAAAGCATGATTTAGACTCGCGTCAAAACGCCGTGGAAATGAAAAACTCCATATAAAAAAAACAGCGAAAATTTTTCCTCGTTTTTCATTTCAAAGTTGGTTCACACTTCTCGTTACGTTTCATAACGTAAGGCCCAGCCGTTCTGTTAAACTCAAAATGGCACTGTTAGACTTAACATAGCACAGCTTACGGACCATTTCATTTTGACGTAATGGAATAAGCCTCCACCCCTTATTTCATCAGAGAATGATGAAATTATGACCTTTTGAATAGTAAAATTTGGGGAAAATGTGGTGTGAGGGAATTAACGACGTTTAATTGGAGGTCACTGCTTAAATACCGCAGATTTTCAACGGTCATAAGGACCAAACAAGTTAATTAGACTTTATTTATTTAATTAAAATGATATGCCTAACAAAATAAATATATTATATAATTATAATGTATCATCAGGCCAGAAAGCGACTATATTATTATTTTATTTAAAAGTGACAGCATTTAATTTGTTTTTCTTATGAGCAGCAACAACAGCTGATTTATGTAAAGCGGCCACAATAACAGCCTAGATAACATGTAAAACGATATCGAACACGTATATCGATAACAAAATACTAATATTCTGCTAGCGAAGTGAAAAAACCAGATTTTTTACGATTTCATTTTGATCTGAGTCTAAATCATGCTTAAGACGTAAGTGCAATAAACGAATAAAATTTAAAACGCCCATTAAGGTAGTGCAGCAATTTTCCGTAGTCTTTATAATATCTCCAAAGTGATCAATCAAAAATGATGTCTGAAAACAAATAGTTATTCCCACTGACAAGATGACATACCACGACCAAACAGTATAAGCCAAGCCGAACAGATGTGTTTTAGTTATCGCGCGTTGCGTACATTTTACCGATGTAGTTTCAAGTGGCCAAGAGCCATTTAATTTCAACCAAAAAAGGCATGCGAAAACTTGAATCCCGATGCGATTGTGCATTAAACATGATACGAATAGCGATTTTAAGCTTCTACCTCTTCTCATTAGCAGACTAGCTTTTATAATCCATTCAATAAAAACACAGAAAAATATAGCGCGAGCTAACTTTGGCGAGCCAAACTTTGAATACCCTTGCAGAGATTTGCATAAGCCGTCCGATTTTTTATAAAATTTGTTAGATGGGCAAATCCCAGAAACAGTTCACCAGCGACCAATTTTTAAATTTCACATTTTGTAATTTTTCTTTATGTGGAACATTAAAGTAGGTATAGAATTTTAAGAATTTAAAGCAAAAAAGAAATTTCGATTATTATAAATGCACAAATTTTATCAAACCCAGCCCAACCTCTTTGTGTGCACTTGTATGCCAAAAGTTAACATGTTTCAAAATTCCAAATTTGACATTAATGTTAACACAGTGAATTGGAGCAATAGTAGTAGTTAAGTAATAAAACTTATGTTCTTTAATTTTAGTGAAAAACAAAAATTACTTTTCTTTTACAGAAACTTAAATTTTAATTTGAAAGTAGTGCCCTATCGCTGTAGCGTGCGACACGAAAAAACCGTTTTTTTATATAGCTAGTGTGAAAATTTTTTTTTTTTGATTCCACTTAATTTTTAAATCATAATTATATTGTACTTTAATATACATAAAAAATTAAAATTATGTATTTACATTAATATACATTTTTTTGCACATTTATGCTTGTAGCGTGCGACACTTTTTCAATTCTACCCAAAAACCGTATTTTTTTTCTTCTCACTTTGCTTGCTTATTCACGTACTGATAAGAAGAGCATCAAATTTGAAGAATACATATATTAGAGTACCTATTGGAGATTGTTATCTGTAACGGTTATTTTCATGCTGTTTATGTTTTGCTTATTGCATTCATCTTATCTATAACGGGAAAGTTGACTTCACTTTAAATTTGGTTTCAACTTATTCGTCTTCGAGAATCACTTTTGAATAAGCAGAGGACAAGTGATCAATCAAGTGAAAATATGAAGACGTGTGCAGAGCGCTGTAAGAGTTATCGCGAAAAAGTTAAGTCGAATAAAAAGTTGTCAGAAATTGTTCGCGTAAAAAATGCAGAGAGAATGAGAACATACAGAAAAAACTTAAAAAATAAATTGAAAGAAAATCAGGCAATTATAGAGAATGTCAAGACGTACAATCGAAACCGTATGCAAAGCTATCGAAATAAATTAAGAGAAGAAAACCCAAAAGACCCAGAACATTCAATTGCATCATCAAACAATGGATACAAGTGCAAGAATACCCTTTACAAAGCAATAAAGAAAGTGGAAATGGCATTACCAAAGGACATACAAAAAAAAGATATTATTAAATTGCTTGTAGAGAAGTATTTAACGGACGAGGATGAACACGGCTCAACAAATCAAATAGACGAAGATAAGCAAACCATTGAAGACTTTTACAACAGCGATGACATTTCAACGGAAACTGCCGGAAGAAAGGCAACATTATTGAAGCACTCTGACTTGCCAATTTCTCAACAATTTATGATAATAACTATAGAAGAAGCGTACGAGATTTTTAAAGCAACGTACCCAAAGAAATTAATTTCTCGCAGCAAGTTCTACAAATGTAGACCAAAACATATTGTGCAATCCAGCAAGCTTCCTCACAATATGTGTGTTTGCCAATACCATGCAAATTTCGCATTCTTGCTAGAAGCTAGCAATAAAATCATTAAATCCATTCCATCAAACTTCGGCCACTTTTTAAAAAAAGTGTGTTGCGACGAAGCCAATGAATTTTGTATGAGAAACGAGTGTGATGAATGTGTTGTAGAAATTGTAGATTCTCTTGTCCCTTTAAATGAAATTAATCGGCTCGAAGACAGTGTCGAATGGAAAATTTGGCGAATAATTGATAAACGCATGGTGCTTAGCCAAACTAAAGGAACTGCTTTTGATGTACTCAGCGAATTGCAAATGCACTTTCCAAAATTTAAAACGCATTGTTATGTTAAAAGAGTACAACAACAGTACTTTCAAAAGCGGAAAATGTCCATTGCTAAGGATGAGGTTGTTTTGCAAATTGATTTTGCCGAAAACTATCGCCTAGTCAACCAGAATGAAATCCAATCAGCTCACTTTAGCTACTCACAAGTTACTATTTTTACTTGTGTCGCCTGGTTGCACACTGGAACAAAATCATTTGCGATCACGAGCAATGAGCTAGCACACAATAAATTTGATGTGTACTGCTTTCTAAGCCTAATTATAAAAAAATTAAAAAAAAAACATCCCATTTCGAAAATATTTATTTTTTCGGATGGCTGTGCTAGCCAATTTAAAAACAAATTTATCATGTCGAGCCTCCCACATTTTCGGAAAGAGTTTAATGTTTCCCACTTTGAGTGGAATTTCTTTGCAACCTCTCACGGAAAAGGCGCTGTTGACGGAATTGGGGCTGTTTTAAAGAGAAAAGTTTGGCAAATGGTCAAATGTAAGAATCTCATTTTAAACAATGCCCATGACTTCTTCAAATTGGCCAGGAAAAATATACCTAGCATTTACATTTTGTATGTAAGTAGCACTTACATTCGAAATACCACAAGTTCGCTGCTGGAGAGATGGGCTCACGTATCGAGCATACCGGGAATTAAAAGCAATTATTATTTTGCATCATATGAGGAGAATGCATTGTTAATGGCGTTTACGGCAGACTCAAAAATTAAGAAAATTAATTTGTAAACATTGAACATTTCTTTATATGTTACTAGGGGTTTGCCCTGCTCGCTTCGCTCGCCAACCCCCGGCTCGCTACGCTCGCTGAAATCTCGGGGAAAAATGTGAAGTGAAAATAGGAAACATTTCTCACAGCTATAGCCAGACCTTATGTCATTTCTAACTAGGTAGCGGGAATTGTAAAATCAATTTTTCCCTGTAGTTGGACTTAAGATAATAGTAATAAGTAGTACTTTATATAATGTAGAGAATTTACATTTTCGCTGCTCGCTGTTTTAAAGTTTTCGCTGCAATTGGATTATTGCAGCAAGAGCGAGTAACAGTGCCATATACTGAAAATTGATTTTGAAAGCCGCAACACAAATGAATCGTAACACCCCCTCCCCCTCCCCCTCCCCTTGTCCATCTTCTTTTGATTGTTTATTAATAGCATTAAAAGCCACTGTTCCTATGGCAGCTATACGATATAGTGATCCGATCTTGACCAAATTTTCTCAGGATGTAGCAGTGAGTAAGAAATACATAATCTGTGAGTTTGGTTGAGATATCTCAAAAAATAACAAAGATCTTCATACAAAGTATTAATTTGCATCTGGTTGTTCCTATGGCAGCTTTATGATATAGTGGCCCGATCTTGACCAAATTTTCTCAGGATGTAGCAGTGAGTAAGAAATACATAATCTGTGAGTTTACTTAAAATAGCTCAAAAAACAAAAAAAAAATTTTTACTAAGCAATTTTGACCTTTGACCCCCATTTTAGCCCCTTGCAGTGGGAGATATCAAAAAATCCCGTCTTATTACACGATAATTATGTCTCAGCTATGTTGTGTAAAAATTTCATCTCAATATCTTGAACCGTTTGGCCTACAGCGTGATGACTAAGTCAGTCAGTCAGTCAGTCAGGACAAAGAGTTTTATATATATAGATATATTGTTATGAATAAAAACTGTTAATAAATACATAATATATCAAAATATTTGTTAAGCACATTTATGAATATAATAAATAATGTTTTGTTGAAATAAAAAGATTTTTGTCTTATGTTAATGCCAGTGGAAAATATATCATTCAGTAGGGAGGGCCCGACTGCAGAATACCCTGTGGGAGTTCAGGGCGCCGCTCGAATTTGCTTCCGATTATATTCAATCAAATCGGTATCCAGGGAACACCACGAGGAGGCCATTGCTATGAAATGGGGTCTTTAAAAATGTATAAGATCGTAATGAAAATTACGTTTTATATTGATTTATATTGTAGCAAATCGTTACAATTAGAATTACACGCCAGCACATTCGAAACTCTCGCAACGAACTAAAGAGTCACAAAGATGCGTGGGAACATTGACAAACCTGCATAGGCGTAGCCAATAAAGATCAGAAGGGTTCATTCCTCTATGAATATTAAAATCTCCTAATTAAAATTGGTGGCTACGCCTTTGTGTTTGACACGTGTCAGGCGAATCGCAATGAGAGCGCGAGAGCCAGAGAGCGAAGAAGATCGCACAGTGCAATAGCAATAGCAATAGAGGGATGAACCAATACATTTATGAAATAGATACCAATACATGTAGGATTGTTCGTATATATGTAAGGTGCGTGTAGGCGTATTTTGTTGTTGTCTGTTTTGCCTATTGGCAAACCAACAAAAAACAGGCGTTATTGGCGTAATAAATATCTTAATAACTTCCGTATTTATTATCCGATCTTGATCAATTTTTCACGATGCATCCATATTCGACCAAGTATTGTTCGTGCCGAAGCTCAAGTATCTAGCTTCATAATTACAAGTGTTATGCATTTTTCTTAATTGTTGGCGAAGGGGGGGTGGTATCAAAAATTTGAAATAAACTTGATCTGCGTGCAAATATAAGAAGTCTTCATACCAAATTTGGTGCTCTTAGGTCTTACCGCCTCTGAGATCTCGTTGTTCATACGGACAGACAGACGGACAGACGGACAGACGGACAGACGGACAGACGGACATGGCTATATCGACTAAGCTCGTCGCCCTGATCAAGAATATATATACTTTATGGGGTCTGCCACGCCTCCTTCTGCCTGTTACATACTTTTATTTTTTGAACAAACTTAATATACCCCCAGGGTATAAAAATGTAGCGTGCGACACGTAGCGTGCGACACAATGGGTTTACGGCTTTTCTAAAAATCCGTAAACATTATTAAGACCAAACGATCGGTTTTTGTCTTCTAATATTCTTAACTTTCTTTAGGATATTAACTTTCATAGGGTTCATTTTGCATAATTCGCTAAAAATTGCGTTTGAAATGAAAATTTTGAAACTAACTTCCACTTTGTGTAGCGTGCGACACGTCACAATTTTATCAATTATTTTCAAAACAGTGACTCCAGTGAAATTGAACCTTATACCCTCCGAAAGTACTCTCAATTAACTCTAAACAAATAACAAAAGTTTACGGTAAATCTTAAAAAAAAAACCCCAAAAATTTGATTTTCATTAGCTAAAATCGTGCGAATGTAGCGTGCGACACGTGGGATTTGGCCAGATGTTGATTTTGAACCGATCGTTGTATAGCAGCTATATGATGAAGTTGTCCGATTTGAACCAAATTTGGTAAGGATATATGAAACTCTATAGAACACACAATCTGTTAGTTTGGTTGAGATATCTTGAGAAACAAAAAAGTTTTCATAATAAATATTGATTTCGAACCGATCGTTCCTATGGCAGCTATATGATATAGTAATCCGATCTGGCATATGTCCGGTTCCGACATATGTACTGCGTGCAGCAAAAAGACGGACCTGTACCAAGTTTTATCAAGATAGCGTAAAAAAGGAGAGACTAGTTTGCTTAGAAACAGACAGACATACAGACAGACAGACAGACAGACAGACGGACATGGCTATATCGACTCAGCTCGTCGCCCTGATCAAGAATATATACACTTTATGGGGTCTGTAAGGCCTCCTTCAATGCGTTACACATTTCGTGACAAAATTATAATACCCTCTGCAAGGGTATAAAAATACAAATAGAATAGTTAAGTAGGCTATTAAATGCCTTTTATTAAGTACCTTGTAATAATAAACACAATGGGAATATTTAATCAAAAGCTAGCACGCGGTCGTCATAATCCAATTTAACCCCCCACGAGTCTGCTGACTGGAAGTAAAACTCTACAGGGTCTTTTAGAACTGGAGTTAGCGAAGGCTCCTGCCATGGTCTGAGGTAAAACGAGCTGGACTTACGGTTTTATACGACCGGCGCCGAAGATCAACCTGGTTGGACGGCATTTTTAAAATAACGGACCCGACGGATATCTCTAGCCCTCTGGTCTGTCTTATCCTTAACTGTGTCTCTATATGGACGGGCCACCTCTTTTTCGCTCGTTGGACTCAAACATTAATTTAAGCAATATAAAATATAGCGCAAGCTAACTTTGGCGATACCCTTGCAGTGCCCTGTGACAGCCGTCAGATTTTTTACAAAATTTGATAAATGTTGATTTCGAACCAATCGTTCCTATGGTAGCTATATGATATAGTAGTCCGATTTACACCAAATTTGGTCAGCCTGTTAAAAACTTATTCAAACTTACAGTGTGTATATTTGGTTGGGATATCTTGAGAAACAAAAAAGTTTTTCACACTAAATGTTTATTTCCAACCGATCGTTCCTATGGCAGCTATATGATATAGTTATCCGATCCGGCCGGTTCTGACATATGTACTGCGTGCTGTACCAAGTTTCATCAAGATGGCTTCAAAACTGAGAGACTAGTTTGCGTAGAAACAGACGGACAGACGGACAGACAGACGGACATGGCTATATCGATCAGCTCGTCGCCCTGATCAAGAATATATAATTATGTGTTCGACAATTACATTTAATAAAAAAATATTAATTTATTTTTTATTTTATATTCATGTACTTTATTTGTCAGGAGTCAACATAAAACTAACTTAAAGATTTATAATTTGGGCACAGCAAACCTATACAGTTAGCTGGCTGTTTGATTACATTTGTTTATATATTTGAATTGTGTTAATTAACATTTGGGTCTTACATAGGTTTGTGAAAAGGGAATGTGTCTTCGATAAGCTTTTGGAAAGTGAAGTTTACAAAAGATCGTTTATGTGTTTATGATACATCTGTTATTTTTATACCCTTGCAGAGGGTATTATAATTTGTCACGAAATGTGTAACGCATTGAAGAAAGCCTTACAGACCCCATAAAGTGTATATATTCTTGATCAGGCGAAGAGCTGAGTCGATATAGCCATGTCCGTCTGTCTGTCTGTATGTCCGTCTGTTTCTATGCAAACTAGTTCTCAGTTTTGAAGCTTATCTTGATGAAACTTGGTACAGGTCCATCTTTTGCCCACGCACATATGCCTGAACCGGCCGGATCGGATAACTATATCATATATTGCCATAGGAACGATCGGTTGGAAATAAACATTTAGTATGAAAAACTTTTTGTCTTTCAAGATATCTCAACTAAATATACACATTGTGTTTAATTAAGTTTTAAACAGGCTGACCAAATTTTGTAAATCGGACTACTATATCATATAGCTGCCATAGGAACGATCGGTTCTGAAAACAACATTAAGTATGAAAACTTTTTGTCTCTCAAGATATCTCAACCAAATATACACATTGTGTGTTTGATTAGGTTAAAACAGGCTGACCAAATTTGTGTAAATCGGACTACTATATCATATAGCTGCCATAGGATCGATCGGTTCGAAAACAACATTTAGTATGAAAAACTTTTTTGTCTCTCAAGATATCTCAACCAAATATACACATTGTGTGTTTAATTAAGTTTTAAACAGGCTGACCAAATTTTGTGTAAATCGGACTACTATATCATTTAGCTGCATAGGAACGATCGGTTCGAAAACAACATTTAGTATGAAAAACTTTTTGTCTCTCAAGATATCTCAACCAAATATACACATTGTGTGTTTGATTAAGTTTTAATAAGCTGACCAAATTTGATGTAAAATCGGGCTACTATATCATATAGCTTGCTATAGGAACGATCGGTTCAAAATCAACATTTAACAAATTTTGTAAAAAATCTGACGGCTTACACAGGGCACTGCAGGGTATGCAAACTTTGGCGCCAAAGTTAGCTTGCGCTATATTCTTATATGTATGTGAAAAGTGATTTGTTTTTAATAAGTTTTCGGAAAGTAAAGCTTTGAAAAAGATCGCTTATGTTTTTATGTAGTAATTGTTATTTTCTTATGGTAGATACGTCACTCCCCCACCCTTTAGACTTAAGCTTGTCCTCAAGTATTTATGTTTGGATACAATTGTGGTATTGGGGTTTCAATGGCGATCACTTCTGCAACTGTTTCTAATTTATTTTCTTTTTCTATTTCTTCGTCAATTGTTTGGTTTATTTTGGCTGTTTTAGGCTTTAAGTATTTAATGATAATATTATTTGGTGTTGTTTTGAATTTTTTGTAGATATAAAATATGCAGCTTAAAGCTAGTGCGAATAGAATGATTATTATTAGATTTTTATAAATTGTGTCGTTCTTATTACTTAACAAAATCATTTCCTTAATTTCTATGTGTGATATTGGTTCAATTTTGTTTACATTATGTTCGGTGAATATTAGGTTTGTATATTGTTGAATGTTATTGGATATTAAAACTTGTTTAAATTCTGCAGTACAATTAAATACTTTAACAATTTTACTATTTTCGATGTAAATTTCTTGACTATTGCAGTTTTGATTAAGTTTTTCTCGTGTTATATTCCATGTAATTAGTATATTTGGATTAATATATTGAATAAAATAATCATTACGGTATTTTTGAAAGGTGCAAGTTGGTGCTTCATGTTTTATAATATTAACAATACAATGATCTTTGATAATATTTTTTGTAAGGGTGCTTATAACATGATTATTATGCAAATAAAATTTGCCAGCAATATTTTCGCTGATAATTGGTCCATTATTGTCAGGGTATGGGGTGATTAAGAAAGTTGGTTCCTCAATTGTTTTAGTAGGAATATGAGACATCAAGAATATCTCATTGGTAACTGTATTATACCAGGCAGAAGTTTTTATGTTTAAGAGATTTTCATAATGAATGTTGTTAAGTTGGTCATGTTTTAGTAGTTTAGGATTAAAAATTCCCAATCGTGTGAGCTGTGAACCCATTTCGATATCTTCAATGTATTCAGTGAATTGCTCAATATTAAATATAAATTGGTTGAATTTTTGTTCTGTCCGAATAGTATTAGTTTGATTATTGATCATTTTAATACCATTATTTAGGCTGTCAATGATATGATTAAGATTACTGACTTGTATGGTATTTTGTGAAAGTGTAGTAATTTGCTGTTCGATTTGTTGTCTGTCATCGTCATCTAACGTGCCAAAAAGGTATTTGTATGTTGTACCTACAATGTTGAAAAGTCCTCGTTTGTGTCGTTTTGTTAAGCGAATGCCATTCATTTCTCTATTTAGTTTTTCAATTAAGTAATTTATTTGTGGAACGTTATTGAATTTCAAACTTTCTTTTAAAATATTATTAAATGTTTCTTCGATTTGAGTAATATTAATTGTGAAACAATGATTTAAAAACGTAATGTGTTAGTGATGCTTGTCTGAATTCTGTATCAATTTCATAATCTTGTCTTGTTTCATTGAGTTTGTTAATTTTATTTTCTTTTCTCAATTGGGTATTGTAAAACGGTGTACCTGCGTAAAGTAATATGTAAGCTGGTGTTTGTCCAGTTGTATTGTGTTTAGTCTTGTGATTATATGTATATAAAATTGTTTCAATTCTTGTTTCTTTATTTTCTCGATTCTGGTCTGTATTTATAATTCGGACTTTTTCATTAATTGTTTTGTGAAGACGTTCTACATCTGCTTTTTCTGTTTTACTTGTAGTGATATCTAGTTTTATTTCTTCTGTGTTTAACCATAATTTTAAAGAATTGCTCATAAACGCTGAGTCCTTATCTGCTTTTATTTTCTGTGGTTTTTCCATGTCATTAAAAATTCTAGTAAGTGCACGTTTAGCTTCTAACCAGTCTCTACTATTTGTTTTTATAAATATTGTTCATTATCAATTGCATAAAAGTCTATAAAATATAATTCTCTAGGGTTGTTTATTTCTGGGGTTAATTCAAATGTCAAATTTGTGGGTCTATGTTCTGTTTTAGCAAGATTGCAGGCTTAGCATTCATTAATGATGTTTTGAATTAACTTGGTGTAATCTGGGAAGTAGTGAGTTTCTTTGAAAAGGCGAATCATTTTTTCTATACCTGGGTGTAGCAATTTAACATGTTGAGTGATAATAAATTCTTTAAATTCGGAATAAGATGTAATATCTTTTGATTTTATAATGCTTTTTAGGATTTTTACGTTACTGTGTGGATTTATTATGTCTTGATATGCTTTTTGGAAAATTAAAAAGTCGTTATCGTCTTCAATGTAAATGACGCTTGTATGATTTAGAAAGTATTTCAAAAGAATTTATTTTGCTTTTGAATTTGTAATTTCTGTGTATTTAATTTTAATTTTTGTTTTTGTAAAGTATTTTTCAATGTCTACTTGATTTTGAATGTCTTTTATAAATTCGATTTGTCTTGCAAAATGATTGTGAGGCGACACCTGTGGTTGTCGCCGCACATGATAACATATAACATACACTAACATAGATAGAAAGTAATTTGAATTTAAAAGTAACAGCCGTTATTGGCGGGCAAGGGCGCGCCAGCGATCGGTTGTACAACACTGCAGAGTAGAGCGCGGCTGCACCTCGTAGAGAGAGAGTAAAAGCTCCCAGGTGAAGAGCGAAAGCTCTGTGGTGGAGTTGTGCAACCGACGCTAGCGCGTACCCGCCGAACGAAGGGCTGGGGGAGTCAGCGATCGTAAGCGAGTAAGGACAGACGTGTAAGTTGGCGCGTCTGGCACAAAAGAAAGAGTAAGTAGAAAAGAACAGGCGGAGCACTAGGGCTCCTGAGGACACTGCAGCAGGGTAGTGCAAGTAGTTAGAATAACTAGAATAATTAACGCTAGCATAAATAACAAGAATAAAACTACTAAGCTAAACCCAAACCCATCTGTTTTATTAATCTTTCCCATCCTCAATTATTAACCGTAGCTAAACAACGAGGATAGCTTCCCGTTGGCCGTGTGAGCAATCCCGGCGATCCCTAATCCCAAAGTAATAATCGTTAGTAGTAGTCAAACAACGAGGATAGTTGCCCGTTGGCCGTGCGAACAATCCCGGCAGCCCATAACCCGTAGTACTAACCACCAGTAGTCAAACAACGAGGATAGTTGCCCGTTGGCCGTGCGAACAATCCCGGCAGCCCATAGCCCGTAGTACTAACCACCAGTAGTTGAACAACGAGGATAGAGTCCCGTTGGCCGCGTGAGTAATCCCGGCAAGTAACAGTAGTTAGCGACCCTAACGGACAGTCTGTGATGCGCCGGTTGATACCCTGTGCAGCTACGAATTCCGTAGGGAAGTCCCACGTGATAGTGTGGTTGTAGTTAGAAATTAATATTAGTGTTAGGATTTATTTTATGCCCACACAGCCGAACATTTCCCGCCTTTCCCTTCACGTCCAGTATATTTACAAATTTCTTGTGAATAGTGAACCCAATCGGACTGAGATCTGTACCCCGGTTGAAAACTACTTTACATGATTTATGGGTTTTTCGGTAATTTGAATGTAATTTTCGCTGCTTTCTAATGCGCTATGAATTGTTGCTGCTGTTGAAATATTTTCTTCATCAATTTCTCCTATCATATTTTCCTCTATTTTGACGCGAGAGAGTGCGTCTGCTACATAGTTCAGTTTTCCCTCCAGGTAATTTATTATACCCTTGCAGAGGGTATTATAATTTTGTCACGAAATGTGTAACGCATTGAAGGAAGCCTAACAGACCCCATAAAGTATATATATTCTTGATCAGGGCGACGAGCTGAGTCGATATAGCTTTGTCCATCTGTCCGTCTGTCCGTCTGTTTCTATGCAAACTAGTCTCTCAGTTTTGAAGCTATCTTGATGAAACTTGGTACAGATCCGTCTTTTTGCTGCACGCAGTACATATGTCGGAACCAGCCGGATCGGATAACTATATCATATAGCTGCCATAGGTACGATCGGTTGGAAATAAACATTTAGGATGAAAATCTTTTTGTTTCTCAAGATATCTCAACCAAATATACACATTGTGTGTTTGATTGAGTTTTAAACAGGCTGACCAAATTTGGTGTAAATCGGACTACTATATCATATAGCTGCCATAGGATCGAAATCGGTTCGAAATCAACATTTAACAAATTTTGTAAAAAATTTGACGGTTTACACAGGGCACTGCAAGGGTATCCAAACTTTGGCGCGCCAAAGTTAGCCTGCGCTATATTTTTAAAATTGTATTCGCTGAGTTTTATTCTCCAGCGTTGTAATTTCATATTAGGTTCTTTAATATTATTTAACCAAACAAGAGGTTTGTGATCACTCAGAATCTCAAAAGGAACACCATATAAAAATGGACGAAAGTATTTCGTTGCCCAAACAATAGCCAATAATTCCTTTTCTATTGTGCTATAGTTTTGTTCATGGTCATTTAGGGTTCTACTTGCGAAACTAACTGGTTTGTTGTCTTGTGATAACACGGCTCCTATTGCAAAGTTACTAGCGTCTGTAGTAACTTGGAATGTTTTTGTAAAATCAGGGCAAATGAGAATTGGATCGCTCATAATTAATGTTTTCAATTTCTCGAAGGATTTATTATATTCGTCATTGTTAGTGTCAACTTTAGCTCATTTTTTCAAAAAGAAAGTCATGGGCTTTGCGATTTTAGCAAAGTCTGGAATAAATTTTCGATAATAGCCACATAGACCTAAAAAAGATTTTATTTCCTTTGAATTCTTTGGAATAGGGAAATGTTCAATTGCTTTAACTTTTTCTTTATTGGGTTGTATACCTTCTGGACTTATGGTGTGACCTAAGAAATTAGTTTGTTTCTTAAGAAATTCACATTTGGCTAGTTGAAGTTTTAAATTTGCCTCTTTGAGTTTTTCAAAAACTTTTCTCAGTGAGTCTAAATGTTCATTAAGAGATGTGGAATAAACAATGACGTCATCCAAATAAACAAGGCAATGTTTGTTAACAAGGTCTTTCAAGACAAAGTTCATACAACGTTGAAATGTAGCTGGGGCGTTTTTTAGACCAAAAGGCATACGAGTGTACTCGTAATGGCCATGTTTCGTTGAAAAAGCAGTTTTTGGAATTGATTTTGGGTCCATTTCAATTTGATGGAAACCTTTTGCTAAATCATTTGTTGTAAAATACTGGCATTTGCCAAGCTTGCCCAATATTTCATCCATATTTGGAATTGGAAATTTGTCGTTTATAGTGATTTCATTTAAATTACGATAATCGACAACTAACCTAAACTTCTTTTTGCCCGAAGCGTCTGGTTTCTTTGGTACAATCCATAAGGGGCTACAATATGGGGAGTCGCTTTCGCGTATAATCCCTTGTGTCAACATTTCTTCAATTTGTTTATTAACTTCTTATTCGTACGAAAATGGATAAGAATATGGCCTTTTATAAACTGGATTATCATGAGATGTTTTGATCTCATGACGTATGACACTAGTAAATGTAAGATCTTTGTCTTCAGAATATTGGATATCACTAAATTCTTTTAAAAGTTGTGTTAATTTGTTTTTCTCCTCATCATTTAAATGTTCTAAGCGGTTGTAGTGTCGCTTGTAACAACAATAACTCAAAACAAAAACGCGCAAAAGTAGGCACCCCTTTCATTGGCCTCAATCTGTTTTTTTTTTTTTTTTATTTATTTTAAATTTTCATAAATGTAACATTTTAACTATTATACTGCTACCATATGGCAGCTTAAGCTAGTTTTACATCAGAGACAAAAAAATAGTGACTACAATTACATAATAAGAATTACAGTGAAATATACAATTCGGATATTACATTAAATTCGATTGAGTACATCATATTTACATTTTTACAACAGTTGTCTACGACAGGACTCGGGTGGGCAGATCCTGTGGGTGATGTCTTTTGAGTCTCCTCTTCCCTTTGTATCGCGTAAGACGTCGAGCGAGTGCATTTGGGTGCGAGGCCAGCCTGTCTTTATATTTTTCGGCCTGAAGTTGGACCACATCACCAACCTTTGGAACTCCTAGATCCCTTTCAATGTCCCTAGTGCGCATGTACCAGGGAGCGTTGCACATCTTTCTGAGGATTTTGCTCTGAGCCACGCGAATCTTGTTGAGAGTCCCATAGACTTGTAGTCCATACTTCCATATCGGACTCAATATGGTCTTGTAAATGGCTACCTTGTTATATAAAGAGAGCTTATTTCTAGGGGACAACAACCACGCCATTCTTGCAGCCTTTGTCAATACGGTTCGTTGAATCATAGTTGCATGTCGACCAAAGTTAAGGTATCTGTCCAAGATGATGCCTAGGTATTTGTAGTGCGTTTCATGCTTAAGGACCGAGCCGAGCATCGTTATTCCTGGGCAGGATCCCACTCTTCTGGCAAAGGTGACGTTTGTACATTTGCTGCTGTTAATGCCAATATTCCATTTAAGGGCCCATCTCTCAAAGCTCCGAACGTACTCCTGTAATGCCGTTGCTGCAATGCCAAGAGATTCGTTTCTGGTAAGAACAGCAGTGTCATCGGCGTAGGTGGCAATAAGCACATCCTGACTGTCAACGGCACGAACAGAGCTGAATGTTGGCATATCAGCTGTGTACAGTGAGTACAAGGTGGGACCTAGGACACTGCCTTGTGGAACTCCTGCACATATTGGCCTCTCGGATGATTTCGCCCCATCCAGGACCACAGAAAACGATCTGTCCTCCAGAAAACTGCTCACCAGCTGGAAGAGCTGTGGTTTTAATATGCGCTTCAGCTTACTTCGGAGACCGCTATGCCAAACTCTGTCGAAGGCTTGTTGGATATCCATAAATACTGCTACAGCATATTGCTTGTGCTCCATGGCCTCCAAGGCGAAGTTGACCACTCTGTGAAGCTGTTCTGGAGTGCCATGACTCTTTCGAAAACCAAACTGCCACTTTGGAATTGTCTGCGTCACGCTCTCAAGTTTTAGAATCCGGTTAAGGATAACCCTCTCCAGCATCTTTCCCAATGCAGGCAGTAAACTAATCGGCCTGAATGAGTTGACTTCTGTTAACTGTTTTCCTGATTTTGAGATCATCGTAATTAAGGCAGACTTCCATTGCTTCGGGAAATAGCCCAGTCTTAATGAGCTGTTAAATATTAGGACTATGAAGAGCACTGCTTTAATTGGCAGAAGCTTGATAGTTTTGTTGTCCAACAGGTCAGCACCAGGTGACTTCTTGACTTTAAGCTGCTTTATTATCGTCATCACCTCCTGAAACGTAACTGGATTTACAGGTGGAGACATTTGAAACGGGCTTTCCAGGGATATTTGTATGTACCGATACATAAAATCCGGTGACAGGTTAAGTGGCCTAAATCTTTCTTCCAAATTATCCGCAAAGGTTTCAGCTTTCTGCAAACCGGTGTAACACCACCCGCCTGCAGGATTCTTCAATGGGGCCTTGGGAGTTATTTGCCGCTTGAAACGTCTTGTAAGATTCCAGAGAGTGTAGTTGGATGTTACATCGGGACTTGCGTTTTCGAGAAGGTCATCAATTATTGCTTGCCTGTTCCTCCTAAGCACTTTCTGCAGACGATTCGATAACCGCTTGTATATCTGGTTGAGCCGCTCGTCACCGGTCCTAACGTACGCCTTTCTTACCCGTCTTTTAAGGCACAAGAGTGCTGCAGCATTTGGGGTCAATTCAGCTCTCTGGTGTTGTCGAGAAGCCGATCACGCCTCTTTAAAGTGGCTGATGTCGCAAACCGATCTCAGTAGTCGTTTAGCACGATGGGCTCTCAAATTGCAGGCATACACTTTTGAGATACAACATCGTAAAGGTAGCAAAAACATTGTACCCGATGCTTTGTCCCGTACCCATACGGACGATTTATCCGCGTTAATTGGTTGGAAAATACCACGCTAAAGATCTTAAACAATAAACCTTGTTACAAGCTCGGATCGCCCTTGTTGACATGGCTAAGTGCGATTTTGGTCGGGGGGAAATTGTAGTGTCGCTTGTAACAACAATCACTCAAAACAAAAACGCGCAAAAGTAGGCACCACTTTCATTGGCCTCAATCTGTTTTAGATTAAGTAGTTAATTTTTTTGTAGTAGTAACTTTTGCTCCCCAAATTTTTGTTGCCTATACTCTCGGGGCTATTACCGCCATCTATGGGACAAGGGAACCAACTTCTTGCCAATTAACATTGATTAATGTTTAATGCATCCTTGGCAATTGTTCTTCTTATTTTTGGGTCAAAAATAAGTTATCGTAATCTTCCCTGTACCAATGGCTGAATTGAGCTTCCTGATCTTACCAAGTATCCGGCCTCGTTCTTTTTCGCTACAACCTTTGAGAGTAACAGACGTTGGCCAACACCTGGGAAAAGAATAGCTCTGGAAAACGTGGACTGCCTGGAACTTTTTTTATATTGACGGAAAACGTTGCCATAGCTGCCCCATTAATCTTTACGATTAAGTAATACATAGAGGCAACTAAAATAAAGGCGAACTCCGCATAAAGAGCCCAGCCTGTTCGAAGTTTCTCTATCCATTGCCATTGGACAGCCAACGAACCCAACAGTTCTGGCCAGACCCAAAAATAAGGGGTAAATATTCTTTTGCAGAAAATTCTGCCCATTCTGACCATAGTATTTACTTTAGTTTTGCTCTCCTTTGTGTAGATCTGGTCTTAGTTACGGACTCTTACGTAAGCGCATGTGCTCTTAATCTGCACAGTGGCTTATCAGTCCCACTCTCCGATGTTGCTCTATTGACGTACGCGCATAGAGAGCTCTACAATCCAGCTGTGGCCCAAGGCCTCAGTTGTGCCAGGAACGCCCAATAGGCGGAGCCAGAAAAAGCCTCAATAAAAAGTGCATAACCGAATATTCCCCTTAACCTACATACGAGGGCTGTCTGATAAATAACCGACCTAATCATGATGCACGCGACTTTTCAAAATTTTTTATTTATTTCTCTACATAGTCTTCTTGTAACTCCACACACTTCTCCCAGCGATGCTCCCATCTCTGCAACCCTTCCAAATAGTACTTGGCATCTTTGTCTGCAAAATACGAGTTCACGAAAGAGATTGCCTCCTCATTTGATGAAAATCTCTGGCCGCCGAGCGCAGTTTTAAGTTGAGGAAACAAAAAAAAGTCGCTTGGTGCTAGATCCGGTGAATAAGGTGGATGGTCAAGCAGTTCGAACCGCAATTCGTGGATTTTCGCCATGGCGACTGTTGATGTGTGATATGGTGCGTTCTTTTGGTGGAACAAGACTTTCTTTTTTTGCAAATGTGGCCGATTTTTCGGAATTTCTTCCTTTAGCTTGTCCAATAATGATGCGTAGTATGCTCCTGTTATAGTTTTTCCTTTTTCAAGATAGTATAAAGTGGGAGAAAGTGTTCTCCATGTGCCCTGATTGGACTTTAAGCCACTAGCGCTAGCCAATTGATAATTTTTTTTTTGTTTTTCTACGGCGAATAAAATTTTGTGTAACTCTAAATAATACTCTGCCAACAAAAATTTATAATGTGTTAAAGGCCCAAAAAGGCACCAAAATATAATGTTGTTAGTGTAAAAAGCAAAGTAGCAAAATATTAAGAGAAAAAAATATGAAGTAAAAGGTTATTAAAAATAGCAAAGAGGAGAAAGAGGCATGAGAGTGAAGTGAACAAAGTTGGTGTGAAACCTAAAAAAATTAAAATAATAATGAATTAAATATATAAAATATAAATAATTTCCTCGATTGAAATAACCCCCAAACCCAACACAAAACTTAAAGTGGACCCCCATCACCCATTATGATTTCTCCACAGCCCAGTGACTACCGGAGAAAGATCTTTCGACGTTGGATCGACAAAACTGTGAGTATTGAGTGATTAAACCCACCTTTGTTTTGATTGTTAAATTCGTTCACGTTATCGAACGCATGATTCTTTGTTTTGTTTTGCTCGCGCTTATACTTCTCTCACTTCATGCTCATCTACTTTTCGCTATTCTCTTTGTGATTTACCTGAACGGCTAGCGAGACTATGTAAATAAGAACTAGCAAAGAAAGAAAAAGTATGCATGCCTGACCTAGGCTAACTTACTTTAGCCGTACAGTAGCCTCCATAATTAGGTGTCAGCTTAACTGGCAGTAAAATTGTACAGTAGTTAATAAAATGGTTTTTTTTTGTTGAAAACTTAAAATATAGGGATTAAAATTAATAACAAGAATTTGTATTCAATAAATTACATAAGATGATTTAAAAAGAAATAAGAAAAGAAATATAATTCGTAACAAAAATGAAAAAAATAAAAATGAAAAATAAAAATAAAGTTATGAACAACACCATGAACCTAGTAAACCTACTAATTAAGCAATGTTATCTATAAATAATTTTTCAATTTTTAGTTTATTAAATGGTATAATCATGAAGTCGAACTAAAGCGTTTTAATATCCGAAGTGATGGAGTGTGAAAGTGAGTCCAAGATTAGCTGAAGTCTAGACGGATTAAAGGATTCGCCCAAAAATAAAGCATCTGCAACCCGGCGATCATGGAAGGGTGGGGTAATCGGCCGCTCAACGCGCCGCCAATCCATTCTAGACTAATGGTTTTCTCTAAAATTGTTCCTTCTTGATTTCTTCTCTGTATGTCCCTATTCCTTCCAGTTTGTTTAATAGGCTGCCTAGATATTAACGCAAAATAGCACGCGATAATAATCGAAATTAATAAAGACTACCGAGCGAGTTGCTTTCGGTATACTTTGGAACCCCCCCCAGCCGACGAGAAATAGCCGGAACCAGCGCGTGCTCCGCCAGGTTACACTGTCATCAGCTCGACCGACACATGAACGATGTCTTCGTTATATGTTACACGGTATTTACGGTTTGAATTGATTTCATTGCTTAATGCATAGGTGATCTCGTTAGTTAAATTATTTTCTTGTAAAATTCCGTCAAAATTTTTATTGGAGTTTGATTCAAATAGTTGTAGTTCTTTATGAAAGAATTTTCTGTAATTAATCATTGTAGCTTTTTCAATATAATTTACAATGCTATTATTTTCCATTAAAATTTTCCTACCTAACGGGATGTCGTAATAAGGTGAGAATTTATGTATATAAAACTGCTTTTGCTGTTGGAACAACCCATTGGTTGGTAGATTAATAAATTCGTTTAAATGTGAGTACCCTGTCATACTTCGAACAACTATTGGTTTGTTATGTATTTGAAGATTACAAAAATTTTGTGTCATCATATTTATCGAAGATCCACTGTCTACTATACACCGGTATTTGTGATTATTAAACATTATTTCTATGTATTGGTGTGTTCCCAGGCTACTATTGGAAAATTTTCGGCTTGTTGACATTGCGAATCTATTTGCATTTCAGTTTCAGTGTGCTGTAACTGATCTTCGTAAAACTGTCCGTTTTGTTTATCATATTGTTCTGTGTCGTCATCGTTATCTGATTCGTATTGCTGGTGACTTTCGTCGACTTGCATACTTGACTGTCCGCTCCCTTCCTTAAAACGCTTAGTTGGCACTCTTTGTTGTTGTGGAGGCTGGCTATAGTTTCGGGTGTCATTCTGTCGGTCGCGATTCAAGTCTTCTCTGAATTCATTATACAATTGTATGTTATGATCGAATTGTTGTTGTCTAGTCTGGGTGCTGCGCTGATAAGGCGTTTGGTTACTGTTTACATTAACATTTTGGGTTTGCGTGGGAAACTTAATTGAGTTAAAGGGGCGACTGAATTGTTGATTGGGATGAGTGTTTTTATTGAAATAGATATTAGTTTTGTTGTTAGTAGGTGAGTTAAGGGAATTAACGCCTAACTTTGGGCGACTATCTGTTTTCTTATCTCTTCCGGAAATGGGGTCCTCATATAAACCTTCTTGCTGACTAACCTGTCTTAGTTTCTGTACTGTCGAAATATCATGTCTTGCTAATGTCATAAACAATCTATCAGAAAGTTTACGCTGAATTGTATTTTTAATTGTTGTGACCATTGCTTGAGTATACACAGTTATTTTGTTTTGGTCACCTTCTAAAGCTAGTTTGTTTATTATAATTGAACTCTTATCTTCTAATTCTTCGCAGAATAGACGTAGGTTACCTTTGTACGGCGTAGAATAAAGACGTTGTAGTAATTCTTCTAGCGGGGTCTGCGTCTTGAACTCACTGATAAGGGCATCTCTGAGTGTTGTCCATTCGTTGTAGAATCCGAGTTGCGACACTTTTTCTGCATCTCCAATGATTTGAAGTTCAATTGCTCCAAAGACAACGGCTTTCTGTCTTGGGTCATCAGTTGGGTATAACTTCAATAAGTATTCAATACGCCTGATGAAAGGGCTGAGAGTAGTTGGTTCTTTAGAGAATTGAGGTACATGGCGAATGCCATAATTTCTGAGTTTATATTTATTTCAGTTTCAGTATTTGGTTTCATTAGAATTATTTAGGTAGCAGTCACACTCATATTAGGCAGGCTACTGTATTTCGTTAAATAAACTTTGTTGCGGTCGCACCTTGTAAAGTGGGCCACTGATTTATTTATTTTATTTTTCACTTACTACTCAGTTTTGAGTCTTACGTATTGAACAAACTGCACTTTGTTAATTAATTAATGTCACTTAGTGGCAGTCACGCTGTTTTTTTTAGCGGGCCACAGAATTAGGTCTTTTAATTAATTTCACTTCGCACAGGTTCTTGTGCGGATACCGTTTAGTTATTGTAACGCGTCCCGAATCACTACTTTGCGGCTATTCGCTTACTCAATCGTAAAGACTACCTTGGTCGTACAAGGACTCTTTTTAACACTGACTGAAATAGGATCACGGTTGCTACTTTACTTTCGGTATCCTACCGGCTGGGCCAATTATGTGTTCGACAATTACATTTAATAAAAAAATATTAATTTATTTTTATTTTATATTCATGTACTTTATTTGTCAGGAGTCAACATAAAACTAACTTAAAGATTTATAATTTGGCACAGCAAACCTATAAAGTTATGCTGGCTGTTTGATTACATTTGTTTACATATTTAAATTGTGTTAATTAACATTTGGGCTTTACATAGGTTTGTGAAAAGGGAATGTGTCTTCGATAAGCTTTTGAAAGTGAAGCTTTACAAAAGATCGTTTATGTTTTTATGATACATCTGTTATTTTCTTATATGTATTTGAAAAGTGATATGTCTTTAATAAGTTTTCGGAAAGTAAAGCTTTGAAAAAGATCGCTTATGTTTTTATGTAGTAATTGTTATTTTCTTATGGTAGATACGTCACTATATATACTTTATGGGGTCTGTGAGGCTTCCTTCTATGCGTTACACATTTCGTGACAAAATTATAATACCCTCTGCAAGGGTATAAAAATAAAATAAAATATAGGCAAGCTAACTTTGGCGAGCCAAAGTTTGGATACCCTGCAGATATTTGCATAAGCCTTCCGATTTTTTACAAAATTTGTTAGATGTTGATTTCGAACCGGTTGTTCATATGGCAGCTATATGATATAGTAATCCGATTTGCACCAAATTTGGTCAGGCTGTTTGAAACTATACCAAACACACAATCTGTGAGTCAAGTTATGTTTTTTAAAAACAAAAAAGTTTTTCATACTAAATATTGTAATAATAAATATTGATTTCGAACCGATCGTTCCTATGGCAGCTATATGATATAGTTGTCCGATGTGAACCAAATTTGGTAAGGATGAATTTTTTTAATTTTATGAAACACACAATCTGTGAGTTTGGCTGACATAGCTATGGCAGCTATATGGCAGCTATATGATATAGTTGTCCGATGTGAACCAAATTTGGTAAGGATGAATTTTATGAATTTTATGAATAACACAATCTGTGAGTTTGGTTGACGACAGCTTGAGAAACAAAACAGTTTTCATAATAAATATTGATTTCGAACCGATCGTTCCTATGGCAGCTATATGATATAGTTGTCCGATGTGAACCAAATTTGGTAAGGATGAATTTTTTTAATTTTATGAAACACATAATCTGTGAGTTTGGTTGACATAGCTTTAACAGCTATATGGCAGCTATATGATATAGTTGTCCGATGTGAACCAAATTTGGTAAGGATGAATTTTATGAATTTTATGAAAAACACAATCTGTGAGTTTGGTTGACATAGCTTGAGAAACAAAAAAGTTTTCATAATAAATATTGATTTCGAGCCGATCGTTCCTATGGCAGCTAGATGATATAGTGATCCGATCCGGCATATGTCCGGTTCCGACATATGTACTGCGTGCAGCAAAAAGACGGACCTGTACCAAGTTTTATCAAGATAGCGTAAAAAAGGAGAGACTAGTTTGCTTAGAAACAGACAGACATACAGACAGACAGACGGACAGACGGACATGGCTATATCGACTCAGCTCGTCGCCCTGATCAACAGTTTATAGGGTCTGTGAGGCCGTCTTCAATGCGTTACACATTTCGTGACAAATTATAATACCCTCTGCAAGGGTATAAATATATTGAGCCAATTCAAATAGTCGTATCTTATAAATGTATGCAGAGACAGAATGGGGGCATTCAGCAGATAATTCAATCAGTATGTCTAGTCTAGTCCGGTCAGCCTTAATGTGTGCCCCTTTACCTTATTATTTCGTAATAACAAAACAGACTTTGACAGGATATTGTATCTTCATCTCTCTTCGTCTCTTCAGTTTCCTTTTGCCCGTAACATTGTTAGTTGAATAACTTCCGCGTTTATCATCCGATTAAAATTAAATTTGCAGGTCATGATTGGACTATAGTGTATTTTATATGTACCAAAAATCAAGGGGCTAACATTCAAGGGGCTAGCATTCAAGGGGCTAGCATTCAAGGGGCTAGCATTCAAGGGGCTCTTGTATTTCGACTTCGAAATTTTGTATTTCAATTTTTAGGGGCGGAGGAGGGCGTGGCAAAAATCTAAAACAAACTTGATCAATGGGAGATATAGATGAACCTACATGCCAAATTTGGTGTCTCTAGCTCTTATGGTATCTGAGAACTAGGTGACACAAAAAGGGACAGACAGATAGACAGACGGACAGGCTGACAGACGGACATGGCTATATCGACTCGGCTGTTGATGCTGATCAAGAATATATATACTTTATGGGGTCTGCCACGCCTCCTTCTGCCTGTTACGCACTTTTTTTTGTGGACAAACGTGACCTTTTTGTACTTTTTAAAGTACGGTGTCTAAAAATGCAGTAGGCTACAGCGGAGCAAGCCCGACAGTAGGAGACCCTGTAATTTTTGAGTGCAAAGCGTTACTATAGATTGTTCTTCAATGTTGCGTACCATAAAATAGATGGCGGCACTACGAAGATAAGTTGATAAGCACAGAGGTCGCTAGCGTATCTTCTTCTTCCTTTTGCCCGTAACATTGTTAGTAAAATTACTTCCGCGTTTATCATCCGATTTGAATGAAATTTGCAGGACAGGTTTGGACTGTATATTATATGTACCAAAAATCAAGGCGCTAGCTCGCGGTCGGCAAAATCCAATTTAACCCCCCACGAGTATGCTGACTGGAAGTAAAACTCTACAGAACTGGAGTAAGCGAAGGCCTATTAACGGCTCCTGCCATGGTCTGAGCTAAAACAAGCTGGACTTACGGTTTCATACGACCGGCGCCGAAGATGTAGCAAAGAGTAAGAAATACATAATCTGTGAGCTTAGTTGAGGTAGCTCAAAAAACAACAAATATCTTCATACATGATATAGTCATCCGATCTTGACCAAATTTTCTCAGGATGTATCAGTAAGTAAGAAATACATAATCTGTGAGTTTGGTTGAGATAGCTCAAAAAACAAAACCAAATTTCGTACTGAGCAATTTTGACATTTGACCCTCACCCCTTCCAGTGGGGATATCAAAAAACCCCGTAATATTGCACGATAATTATGTCTCAGCTATGTTGCGTGGAAATTTAAGCTCGATATCTTAAGCCGTTTGGCCTACAGCATGATCAGTGAATCAGTCAGGACAAAGAGTTTTGTATATATAGATTAAGAGTAACTGGAGATGTATGACAATTATAAGTATGAACATAATGATTAATCTACTTTTCATATTAATATAAACTAATGATTAATATAATTTATTCATATCACATATGTAATTTTAAATATAAAGTTTTTTCGATGTCCTGACTAGCCCCTTAATTTATAAGACTTGTCTTGTAGCGCCAGGAATCAATTCATAATAAATAAATAAATAAAATCAATTTTGGATAATTTATTATACCCTGGGGGTATATTAAGTTTGTTCAAAAAATAAAAGTATGTAACAGGCAGAAGGAGGCGTGGCAGACCCCATAAAGTATATATATTCTTGATCAGGGCGACGAGCTTAGTCGATATAGCCATGTCCGTCTGTCCGTCTGTCCGTCTGTCCGTCTGTCCGTCTGTCTGTCCGTATGAACAACGAGATCTCAGAGGCGGTAAGACCTAAGAGCACCAAATTTGGTATGAAGACTTCTTATATTTGCACGCAGATCAAGTTTATTTCAAATTTTTGATACACCCCCTTCGCCAACAATTAAGAAAAATGCATAACACTTGTAATTATGAAGCTAGATACTTGAGCTTCGGCACGAACAATACTTGGTCGAATATGGATGCATCGTGAAAAATTGATCAAGATCGGATAATAAATACGGAAGTTATTAAGATATTTATTACGCCAATAACGCCTGTTTTTTGTTGGTTTGCCAATAGGCAAAACAGACAACAACAAAATACGCCTACACGCACCTTACATATATACGAACAATCCTACATGTATTGGTATCTATTTCATAAATGTATTGGTTCATCCCTCTATTGCTATTGCTATTGCACTGTGCGATCTTCTTCGCTCTCTGGCTCTCGCGCTCTCATTGCGATTCGCCTGACACGTGTCAAACACAAAGGCGTAGCCACCAATTTTAATTAGGAGATTTTAATATTCATAGAGGAATGAACCCTTCTGATCTTTATTGGCTACGCCTATGCAGGTTTGTCAATGTTCCCACGCATCTTTGTGACTCTTTAGTTCGTTGCGAGAGTTTCGAATGTGCTGGCGTGTAATTCTAATTGTAACGATTTGCTACAATATAAATCAATATAAAACGTAATTTTCATTACGATCTTATACATTTTTAAAGACCCCATTTCATAGCAATGGCCTCCTCGTGGTGTTCCCTGGATACCGATTTGATTGAATATAATCGGAAGCAAATTCGAGCGGCGCCCTGAACTCCCACAGGGTATTCTGCAGTCGGGCCCTCCCTACTGAATGATATATTTTTATTTTTTATTTTCATTACTTACTCTGGTATCCATATATCTCTGACAAATTGTTGAATTATATCCCGAAACATTTTTTGGTTAAGACGTAAGTGCAATAAACGAATAAAATTTAAAACGCCCATTAAGGTAGTGCAGCAATTTTCCGTAGTCATTATAATATCTCCAAAGTGATCAATCAAAAATGATGTCTGAAAACAAATAGTTATTCCCACTGACAAGATGACATACCACGACCAAACAGTATAAGCCAAGCCGAACAGATGTGTTTTAGTTATCGCGCGTTGCGTACATTTTACCGATGTAGTTTCAAGTGGCCAAGAGCCATTCAATTTCAACCAAATACACTGAAAAGGCATTCGAAAACTTGAATCCCGATGCGATTGTGCATTAAACATGATACGAATAGCGATTTTAAGCTTCTACATATCCTCTCATTAGCAGACTAGCTTTTATAATCCATTCAATAAAAACACAGAAAAAAATACAAATAGAATAGTTAAGTAGGCTATTAAAGGCCTTTTATTAAGTACCTTGTAATAATAAACACAATGGGAATATTTAATCAAAAGCTAGCACGCGGTCGTCAAAATCCAATTTAGCCCCCCACGAGTCTGCTGACTGGAAGTAAAACTCTACAGGGTCTTTTAGAACTGGAGTTAGCGAAGGCTCCTGCCATGGTCTGAGGTAAAAGGAGTTGGACTTACGGTTTCATACGACCGGCACCGAAGATCAACCTGGTTGGAAGGCATTTTTAAAAATAACGGAGCCGACGGATATCTCTATCCCTCTAGTCTGTGTTATCCTTAACTGTGTCTCTATATGGACGGGCCACCACTTTTTCGCTCGTTGGACTCAAACATTAATTTTAGCAATATAAACAATATATTGAGCCAATTCAAATAGTCGTGTCTTATAAATGTATGCAGAGACAGAATGGGGGCATTCAGCAGATAATTCAATCAGTATGTCTTGTCTAGTCCGGTCAGCCTTAATGTGTGCCCCTTCAACTTATTATTTTGTAATAAAAAAACAGACTTTGACAGGATATTGTAGTCTCTTAAACTGAAAGGGTTGGTTAAAACAGTTATTAGAGGTATTCTTGGTATAAGAACAGTTTGCCTTTGGCGCAATCAGTAAATTGTAGCATACATATTTAATAAACTTCCCAGTGGGCCAAAACTTCGTTAGCGATATCGTAAATAATAGATATGCGGACTTTAAGCGGACAAAACGTCAGTTTTCGCTTCCGGAAACGATAAGAAAGTTGTCGCTCAGTTTGCAGCAACGAAACGCTCGTATGCGATAGCTCGCGAAAGTATCATTTGTGAGACTTTTATGATATTTTTACGATGCTATTTTAATATTGTAAACTAGTCACTGCTAATATTAAAAATAATTTTCAGACGACAACGCGTTTTTTTCTCTTTATTAAAAATGCAGTAAGCTACAGTAGAAGACCCTGTACTTTTTGACTATAGATTGTTCTTCAATGTTGCGTACCATTCAATAGATGGCGAAGATAAGTTAATAAACACACCGGTCGCTAGCGTCTCTTCTATTTCCTTTTGCCCGTAACATTGTTAGTTGAATAAATTCCGCGTTTATCATCCGATTAAAATTAAATTTGCAGGTCATGATTGGACTATAGTGTATTTTATATGTACCAAAAATCAAGGGGCTAGCATTCAAGGGGCTAGCATTCAAGGGGCTAGTATTTCGACTTCGAAATTTTGTATTTCAATTTTCAGGGGCGGAGGAGGGCGTGGCAAAAATCTAAAACAAACTTGATCAATGGGAGATATAGATGAACCTACATTCCAAACTTGGTGTCTCTAGCTCTTATGGTCTCTGAGATCTTGGCAACACAAAAAGGGACAGACGGACAGACAGACAGACAAACGGACATGGCTATATCGACTCGGCTGTTAATGCTGATCAAGAATATATATACTTTATGGGATCTGCCACGCCTCCTTCTGCCTGTTACGCACATTTTTTTGCACAAACGTAATAGACCCATTTGTACTTTTTTAAAGTACTGGGTCTAATTAATAATAAATAAAAATAGTTCTAATAAAATTCCAAATAATATGATACACTTAACCTATCAATTTTAAGGTGGTCTTTTCCGCTATTACGAACGAGCGTTTCGTTGCTGCAAACTGAGCGAGAGATGATTAACTTTTTAATCGTTTTTGGAAGCGAAAATGGACGTGATGTCCGTTTAAAGTCCGCATATCTATTATTTACGATATCGCCAACGAAGTTTAAGGCCACTGGGTACATAAATAAATATAAAAATATAGCGCAAACTAACTTTGGCGCGCCAAAGTTTGGATACCCTTGCAGTGCCCGTGTCAGCCGCCAGATTTCTTACAAAATTTGTTAAATGTTGATTTTGAACCGATCGATCCTATGGCAGCTATATGATATAGTAGTCCGATTTACACCAAATTTGGTAAGCCTGTTTAAAACTTAATCAAACACACAATGTGTATATTTGGTTGAGAACCGATCGTTCCTATGGCAGCTATATGATATAGTAGTCCGATTTACACCAAATTTGGTCAGCCTGTTAGAAACTTAATCAAACACACAATGTGCATATTTGGTTCAGATATCTTGAGAAACAAAAAAGTTTTTCATACTAAATGTTTATTTCCAACCGATCGTTCCTATGTCAGCTATATGATATAGTTATCCGATCCGGCCGGGTCCGACATATGTACTGCGTGCAGCAAAAAGATGCACCTGTACCAAGTTTCATCAAGATAGCTTCAAAATTGAGAGACTAGTTTGCATAGAAACATACAGACAGACAGACAGACAGACAGACGGACAGACGGACATGGCTATATCGACTCAGCTCGTCGCCCTGATCAACAGTTTATAGGGTCTGTGAGGCCTCCTTCAATGCGTTACACATTTCGTGACAAAATTATAATACCCTCTGCAAGGGTATAAATATTTTGAACCAATTCAAATAGTCGTATCTTATAAATGTATGCAGAGACAGAATGGGGGCATTCAGCAGATAATTCAATCAGTATGTCTTGTCTAGTCCGGTCAGCCTTAATGTGAGCCCCTTCAACTTATTATTTGGTAATAAAAAACAGACTTTGACAGGATATTGTAGTCTCTTAAACTGAAAGGGTTGGTTAAAACAGTTATTAGAGGTATTCTTGGTATAAGAACAGTTTGCCTTTGGCGCAATCAGTAAATTGTAGCATACATATTTAATAAACTTCCCAGTGGGCCAAAACTTCGTTAGCGATATCGTAAATAATAGATATGCGGACTTTAAGCGGACAAAACGTCAGTTTTCGCTTCCGGAAACGATAAGAAAGTTGTCGCTCAGTTTGCAGCAACGAAACGCTCGTATGCGATAGCTCGCGAAAGTATCATTTGTGAGACTTTTATGATATTTTTACGATGCTATTTTAATATTGTAAACTAGTCACTGCTAATATTAAATATAGCGCAAGCTAACTTGGCGCGCCAAAGTTTGGATACCTTGCAGTGCCCCGTGTAAGCCGTCAGATTTTTTACAAAATTTATTAAATGTTGATTTTGAACCGATCGATCCTATGGCAGCTATATGATATAGTAGCCCGATTTACACCAAATTTGGTCAGCCTGTTTAAAACTTAATCAAACACATAATGTGTATATTTGGTGGAGATATTTTGAGAAACAAAAAAGTTTTTCATACTAAATGTTGTTTTCGAACCGATCGTTCCTATGGCAGCTATATGATATAGTAGTCCGATTTACACCAAATTTGGTCAGCCTGTTTAAAACTTAATCAAACACACAATGTGTATATTTGGTTGAGATATTTTGAGAAACAAAAAAGTTTTTCATACTAAATGTTGTTTTCGAACCGATCGTTCCTATGGCAGCTATATGATATAGTAGTCCGAATTACACCAAATTTGGTCAGCCTGCTTAAAACTTAATCAAACACACAATGTGTACATTTGGTTGAGATATCTTGAGAAACAAAAAAGTTTTTCATACTAAATGTTTATTTCCAACCGATCGTTCCTATGGCAGCTATATGATATAGTTATCCGATCCGCTGGTTTCGACATATGTACTGCGTGCAGCAAAAAGACGGACCTGTACCAAGTTTCATCAAGATAGCTTCAAAACTGAGAGACTAGTTTGCATAGAAACAGACAGACAGACGGACAGACGGACAGACAGACGGACATGGCTATATCGACTCAGCTCGTCGCCCTGATCAAGAATATATATACTTTATGGGGTCTGTGAGGCTTCCTTCAATGCGTTACACATTTCGTGACAAAAATATAATACCCTCTGCAAGGGTATAAAAATAATTTCAGACGACACCGTGTTATTTTTTTCTTTATTAAAAATGCAGTACAGTGATCTCTGAGATCTAGGCGACACAAAAAGGGACAGACGGACAGACAGACGGACATGGCTATATCGATTCGGCTGATGATGCTGATTAAGAATATGTATTCTTTATGGGGTCTGTGAGGCTTTCTTCAATGCGTTACACATTTCGTGACAAAATTATAATACCCTCTGCAAGGGTATAACAACAACAAAAAGAAAACATTTACCTAATAATTTTTAGTTAATTTTAGTGACCTTTTTAATGTTTAAATTAATAGTTTTAGCTGACTCGAGGTCTGCTAAACTATTAATAGCTAAAACTATTAATTTAAACATTAAAGGTCACTAAAATCCACTAAACATTATTAACTAATAACGGAAGACACGCCGTAATTATTTGCATATAAAGCAACACATTCTTTCGCTTTGCAATTTGCAAATCAATTAAAAACTAACAAAAAGACAAAAACTTTGTCTTACTGTTCTGGATACTTACACCGACGGTGAAGCCAGTAACAACAACAACAACATACACACATATAGGGCTATTCTATTTATAGCATCACTGCAAACATGCCCGCACGTTAGAATTCCCAAGTGGATATTCTCTCGTTACTGCATTTAAATAGTCAATGATCGCTAAGAATAGTCAGCAAAAACGGTACTGATGATAGAGATTGGCGTCTCTTGAAACAGCCTGTATACCGAACCATTGCTCCTTGCTATTCAATTAGCAAGTGCTAGTGCTGTATTGTTGTTGTTGATTTGTGTTAATAATGTCATATCGACATTATTACACTCAGACCTCGAGTCAGCTAAAACTATTAATTGAAAACATTTACCAATAAAATAAAATAAATAAATAGCTAAATAAAAGCATAGTTTAAAAACCTAAAAGAAAATAAAAGTTAAGTTGCGTAAAACACGGCTTTAAATATATCATTTAAATTAATTCACTAAACATTAAGAAACAGCAGAATTATATTACGAATAAAATGATCAAAACAGCCTAGGTAAAATGGTGTGTGTGTATGCAGGTGACAAAAAATTATAAGTGTGCATGCCCGAAAGTAGGCATTAAACAGCAATCGAGCTCGCTCTCATACCGCTCGCCCTCATGTTCCGTGAGAGAGTTAACTCACCATGGTTAGCAACATTTGCTAACATAGCTTAAGTTACATTGTATGAGAAACATACATTACATTCTAGAAACATATATGAAACAGAGCACACGCGAATAAAGTGAAAAAACATAGTTATATTTAAAATCGAAAAGTGCCTTTATTTGTTCCTGATTGAGCCCTCATCTACGAAGGAGATTCACCCCCACAAAACATTTGGTCCTTCGAGCCGGATCTCTACCATAAGGAGTCATGCAGTTCGCCCCAGCTAGCATCGGTGGATAACATACAGAAAACGAAAAGGATAAGTTATATTTCTCCATTATAAATTTGCTCATTGCCAGTACTGGCATCTCCTGAGCAACAAATATACTTACCAGTGTTCTTTATATATATATATATATATATCCCTATATATATACATATATATATGTATATTCCGTTTTTCTTCGTCCGTCTCTGCTTATGTACCGGCGCCATATTGGGCAGTTGTACATAACACCATACGCTGCCGTCAAGTCGCCATTATTGCATATGTAACTACAAGAGTTATGTACATACAGCAATATCCAGAATAATCTGTCATTGTTCCGATTGAAATTAAAGAGAATTTTTATTAATAATTTTTACTAATTTTCTTGTGCCAACAGTCCAACAGTGGTATACATACTTACCTACAAGTACACTTATTTCTACTTTGCTACATATATACATACAGCAAATTAAACTTAAATATATTGCAATTTGTAGAAATATTGTAATTTCTACTTGGCTACATACATACATACGTACAGGCAAACATAAACATATTGCAATTTCTACTTTGCTACATACAAACACATTAATTATTACATATGCGCTACGGCTGATACATACGTACAAAATATACGTGTCCACTGTCTAACAATTGTTTCAACGCCGCGTTTAAGAGCGATAAACACTATTTATTTATTAATTCAACAAACCACAACACACAGTAAAATAACATAACACAACAAATAACAACACACACACTTTTTGAAAATAAAGAACATATAAAATACATTCACCGTCTTATTTTTGCAACATATCCACACTATATTAACACGATTACACGGCGGCACGACAATTATACAAAATAAAAACCATAAATAAAACAAATTTAACTTTGTTTATTTTGGCATTGTTCTTATTGAACACAGGGTGACACAAGCCGAAACATAACATATGTTGTTCATCGATATTGGCATTCATGGTATTCCGCCACTGACTTAGTTGCACTGATTGGTGGAACTCATAAAAGTGGAACATATTTTTGTGATTTGGTTATTTAATTATTAATAAAACATTTTTTATTATTAAATAAACAAATTATTTGGAATTTAATAATAAAAAAAAATTTAATTTAAATTAAATTAATTAAAATTAATTAAAACTAACCGTCACATAAAATAGTATTGATATTGATACAACACTATTTTGCTCCGTTTTTTTTCCATTCCACTTGGGTTTTTTTCCGCTAAATCCAGATTTTTCTTTTCCAACCTTCTTTATTTACTAAAGAGTAAAAAAAGGAAAAAAAATCCAATCATGCCAGGTGACAGCAGTAAGGTTGTTCACAGTCCGACTCGCACGCCTCAGCACAAAATTTAACCCGTGATCAGTACCTTTGGAGAAACTGCATCAAGCTTACAAGCCGAGACCCGACTTACTCGATCCACGAGTAGCCAAAGAAAAGCCAGTAGAACGTCCGCATTGAATAATTTCATCTCAATGACAGATCGAATGAGCCAACTCCAAGCGCATTTTGCATCCCATACTAATGTCTCATTACACACCCTTAAAGTCCGTCAAGTGGAGGTGCGGAGCATGTGGGAAAAAGAGTCTCAAGAATTCTAGCACTGTTCCAGGGTTCTTAATGATGATGGGGATAGTGACAATACTGCCAACGCGACTATTCATGCGAAATTTTGATATTGTTACTCAGTTTATGAGAACTGCGCCGCAGAGCTCGCAGAGTTGATTGAAAATTCAACAACTCCAGTTCCTGTTCCTGTTCAGCCACCTTCCTATCAGCCAAGGGGCTGGCGTCTGCCTCCTGTAGAAACAGAAGTCTTTGATGGAGACTATCTGAAATGGCCTACTTTCCGTGATATTTTCACTGCGATTTATGTTAATAATCCGAGTCTGACCCCTGTTGAGAAACTTTTTCATTTAACATCCAAAACTAGCGGCGAAGCTAGAAAGATCGTAGTGAAATCTCCGCTCACCAATGATGGTTTCGCGTCTGCGTGGAAAGCATTGAGTGATAATTTTGAAAATAAGCGACTTCTGGTGACGAATCAATTAAAGATTCTATTCAGCTTGCAATCCATTTCCCACGAGTCCGGAGCTGCAATTAAGGATATGCAGAACACCATCCAAGGGTGTCTAACGGCTTTAGAGCAATCTGAAGTCTATAGCGAATCTCCTTTCTCCAATAGTATTCTCGTCTTTATGTTTTCGTCAAAGCTTCCAAAACAGACTCTATCTCTTTGGGACCAGTCTATCCAAAGCCAGGTAGATCTTCCTAAATGGGAAGATTTTAACGCGTTTCTGGTACAGCGCTATCGTACTTTGGAAAGGATTGAGGACGTTAGCTCATCCGGAAGCTCACAGATGCTAACTAAACCATCTCGGAGGGAGCCCATATCCAAGCGGGTGAACTCTTTTGAAGCTCAGGTCAATCCGAAGCTTCAAACTTGCAAGTTGTGCTCCAAAGAAAACCATCCCATCCGATTATGTCCGAAATTTGTCCAGATGTCAGTGAATGAGAGATCCAATACGATCAAACAGCACAAACTGTGCTTAAACTGTTTTGCCAGAGGGCATCAGTTGAAAGACTGTACCAGCGCTCATAACTGTCATACTTGCAAGGGACGTCATAATACTTTGCTCCATCGTCCGCAAGCATCCACGCCTCCAACAGTTTTGGACTCGTCTTCATTACAGTCCACTTCCAATCAATCACAGGCAAGAGTCCAGAACTATTTTTCTGCGGGCACGCACAGTGTTCTCCTTGGAACAGCTGTTGTCCATGTGTGCCACAGGGGTACTAAATATACAGCGCGAGCACTGATTGATTCTGGATCAGAAGCTACGTTTATTTCGAGACTCAAGTTTCCGGGCTCAATGAAGCCATTGCTGCCCAGCCTCAGAAGCTTTGCCAATTCTACATTGGCTCTTCCATTCAACCACGAGTACAGGTTGACACATCGGCTTATGTTCTTCCAAAGTTGGCAGGAAATCTGCCATCCTACACTATTCCACAAAGTGCTTTGGAAGGCCTCCCCAATCTGGAGTTTGCCGATCCACAGTTCTACAAGAGCTCACAGATAGATGTGCTTTTGGGCGCTGACATCCTTCCATCCATATTATTAAAGGGCTCCCATCCCAACATATGTGGCACTCTCCTAGGGCAGGAGACTATTTTGGGTTGGACGATCACCGGCCCTGTTTCAAATTCCAGTGCGAAATCCATTTCGTCTTTCTCTACTCGGATTTCATTGAGTACTGAAGCGAGAATAGAGAAACTTCTCACAAACTTTTGGGAGGTGGAGGATATACCAGTCAAACTGGTGAAAGGGTCCAACATCATTTGTGAGAAGATATTCCAAAATACTACCACAAGGTCTGAGAATGGTAGATACGTTGTCACTCTTCCCTTTAAGGATCCTGATCACTTCAATTTGGGACATTCAAGGTCCATCGCACTAGCCCAGTTCCTTAGAAATGAGGTGCGTTTAAACAGAAACGCCCTCCTCAAAGAGCAGTACGACATGGTGATTCAGGAATATTTGGATTTAGGTCATATGAGACCGGTCCCTCCTTCTAACCGTTCCGACAACTTTTATCTGCCTCATCATGCTGTCTATAAGCCAGACAGCACTACTACTAAGCTCCGCGTTGTACTCAACGCCTCCAGTCTGTCGTCAAACGGCAACAGCCTCAACGATGTCCTTCATCCAGGACCCGTTCTCCAAGCGGATTTGACCATGCAAATCCTAAAATGGCGATTCTTTTAATACGTCTTCAATGCTGACATTACAAAGATGTATCGGCAAATTCTTGTGAATCCCAAGCATACGCCCTACCAGAGAATCCTGTTCCGAACCAAAGATAATGAACTTCGGGACTTTGAGCTCAACACGGTCACATTTGGTGTGAATAGTGCTCCATTCTTGGCAATCCGAGTTTTGCAGCAACTTTCTAAAGATGTGCAATCTGGCTATCCTCACGCAAGTGACATAATCTCCAACTGCATGTATGTTGATGTGTTGGCAGGAGCCCATACGAAATCGCATGCAACTCAAGCAATTTCCGAACTGCGGGAAGCGCTTGAATCCGCAGGTTTCCCTTTACGGAAATGGACGTCCAATGAGAAAGACTTGCTGAAGATCATTCCGAAGGAGCATCGATTAAGATCTGATTTCCTAGAAATTGAAGAAGCCAGTGATGCCAAGACCCTCGGAATCAGATGGAAGGCAAATACTGACGAGTTCTTTTTCTCTCCTACCAAGCTCCTAGTCCAGCATTCTGTATCGAAGCGAGAAGTTCTCTCGCAAATTGCGAAGCTTTTCGATCCAGCAGGGTGGTTAGCACCTTTCATAATTCGAGCAAAAATGTTCATTCAGGAAATCTGGCTCCAAGAATTGGGCTGGGATGATGCACTTCCTGAGGACCATACGAGAAAGTGGCACGACTTCTTGAGCCAATACCCACGACTCGAAGAAGTTCGTATTCCCAGATGGGTGGAGTTCCATCCAAAGGGGCGCACTCAAATCCACGGATTCTGTGACGCATCACAACGCGCATACGGCGCTGCCATCTATGTGCGCACTGAGACGAATGGGACGTTTGCAGTGCATCTTCTTACTGCAAAAACTCGAGTCGCTCCTATCAAAACGGTTTCCTTACCGAGACTCGAGCTATGTGGAGCAGTTTTATTGGCAGAATTGTCTGCGACAATCATGCCGCAATTGCCTCTCACACAGTGCGAACAGTACTATTGGTCGGATTCAACAATAGTACTCGCTTGGTTGAACAAGCTTCCATGTACATGGACTACATGCGTCGCCAATAGAGTGACTAAGATTACTCAGGTCACCGACTCCAAGAAATGGGCCCACGTGCGATCCGAGCACAATCCAGCAGATCTCGCAAGTAGAGGTGTTTCCCCAGGGGATCTCCTAAACAGAAAAATTGTGGTGGCACGGGCCAGATTGGTTGCAACTCGAACAGAACCAATGGCCCATTCCAGTTGAAGTGTCTTTAGACACAGCGATAGAGCAACGCCCTATAAAGGTCAACATCGCAATTTCCTCCCCTTCATTCACGCTACTTGAGAGATTCTCGAAATTCGAAAGAGCTTTGCGAGTAATGGCTTATGTATTCCGTTTTGTAGATATCTGCAAAAAGTCATCCACTCCCATGAGAGTCGACCCTGACCACGCAGAGCTTTCAGTCGTTCAGGATCGACTTATAATCCTTACCCAACGTCATGAATATTCCGCAGAGTACAAATGTCTGTCCGAGAAAAAAGCAGTACTGCGCTCCAGCAGTCTTCTAAGTCTTAATCCATTTCTGGACAACAAGGGTGTCCTGCGCGCATGTGGGCGTATAAGAGCATCTGACATGCTGAGCTATGATGAACGACATCCCATAATACTGCCATATGCATGCCCATATTCGCGGCTCCTTGCAAGGTTTACCCACCACATTTCCTTGCATGGTGGTAACCAGTTGGTTGTACGTCTCATACGTTCGAAATACTGGATTCCAAAGCTCAAGGTGTTGGTAAAGTCCGTAATCCATTCTTGCAAGGTTTGCACACTCCATAGAAGAAAATTGCAAACACAGCTTATGGGTGCCCTGCCTGCCAGCCGAGTCTCCTTTTCCCGACCCTTCACACATACAGGTGTCGATTTTGCCGGCCTTTTTGACGTGAAGAATTACACTGGTCGTGCGTGCCTCATCACAAAAGGGTACGTGTGCGTCTTCGTGTGTTTCAGCACGAAGGCGATCCATTTGGAGACGACTTCCGATTTGACGACAGAAAAGTTCTTGGCAGCTTTTGCAAGATTCGCAGCCAGACGTGGATGTCCATCGGAAATGTACTCCGATAACGGCAAAACATTCGTCGGAGCTGCCAAGGTCGTTTCACATGACTTTTTGGAAGCCACGAAGAAGCTCATTCTGTGCAAATACAGCCATCAGAAGTTGTCCTGGCATTTATACCCCCCAAGTGCTCCGCACATGGGCGGCCTTTGGGAGGCAGGTGTCAAGAGTTTCAAAACACTCTTCTTTAAATCCGCTTCGTCTTTGAATCACACCTTTGAAGAACTTTCCACATTGCTTTCTAAGATCGAAGCATGTTTAAATTCACGGCCAATCTCTCCAATGTCCGAAGACCCGACTGACCTTCTGACACTGAGTCCCGGTCATTTTCTTGTCGGTGGTCCCCTCCTTTCCATAGCAGAGCCTGAAATCAAGGAAAGCGCAATGTCCATATTAAACCGGTGGCAACGTGTTAAGGCACTCCACCAGCAGTTCTGTCTCCGTTGGAAAGATGAATATCTCAAAGAATTGCACAAGAGAAACAAATGGCAATCACCAACGCGAGACCTTCGATCCAATGACTTGGTTATTATTAAAGAAGATAATCTTCCAGTCAACGAATGGCGGCTTGGACGGGTTCAAGCTGCATATCCTGTCACCGATCAAAGAGTCCGGATGGTCGATGTCTTGACGACACGAGGTGTTGTCAAACGACCAATTGCAAAATTAATTTTGCTTCCGACAGAGACGGACATTCCGTCTCCAACCCATCAATAACCTATTTATATTATTAATCTCCGCATCTGCTTGATTTTCAGTACGATTCATACCCAATGGCACCCCGTACAATCAAAGATCAGGGCAGACGTTCTCGAGGAAATGCTTCGTTCCGATGCCGAATCTGCCGAGGAGTTAACGCATTGCGCAAGTGCCAGCGTTTTATGCGATTGACAGCGGAGAAGAGGCTGAGAGTGGTGCTGGTGAATAAATACTGTCCAAAGTGTTTGGCTCATCAGCATTCGGGAGAGGGTTGTCGGCGCAAGGACAAGTGCCATGTGTGTCAGAGAGACCACCACACGCTGCTGCACATGCATGAGCGACGGCATGGTCCTCCAACGGCAAGGCGTTCGAGAACTCGGTCTCCGTCACCAGCAACTCCAACGAGGCCCAACCAGACGCTCTCCCTCACGTCCATAATGGAGCAGCAAAAGACCACGATGTTGCCGACCGCGGTCATCGTCTTCGACACCGGCAAGAAATCTTTCGAGACTACAGTTGTAATCGATCCTTGCTGTCCACTGAGTCGTATCGACGCATCACTGGCAACGGCCTTCGGGCTTTCCGTCTCCCGCGTCGGTACAGAAAGAGCTTGTTCGGCTGTCGTAAGATCGAGGACCTCCGACTTCCAGACGGAGGTCATCCTCCAAATACTTCCAACGCACTTCAGAACCCCAGCAAAACCTATTGCTGAGCGGCTACGAGGCAATCCAGCCAATCTTCTGTTGGCAGATGACCGCTGGTACCATCCCGGTACGACTAGCATCGTGTTGGGTACGGACCTCTACTCTGAGATCATGCTCCCAGGCTTCCAGCCCAGCGACGGAGGATCACCGCTCGCCCAAAACACAGTTTTTGGGTGGATTTTTTCCGGCTCCTGCACTCACCAGTGAACCACCTCACTGCAACCATATTGGCAGGATACTGCAAGGGGGCGGTATGTTCATGCCCGAAAGTAGGCATTAAACAGCAATCGAGCTCGCTCTCATACCGCTCGCCCTCATGTACCGTGAGAGAGTTAACTCACCATGGTTAGCAACATTTGCTAACATAGCTTAAGTTACATTGTATGAGAAACATATATTACATTCTAGAAACATATATGAAACAGAGCACACGCGAATAAAGTGAAAAAACATAGTTATATTTAAAATCGAAAAGTGCCTTTATTTGTTCCTGATTGAGCCCTCATCTACGAAGGAGATTCACCCCCCCACAAAACAATAAGAATCGAAACAAAAACAAAGAAACATAAAGAAAAGCTTGCATTGCTTGTGCTCAACAAATAAATACAACATTAGAACCAAAAAAATAAATAATAAGCGAAATTGAGATAACTACATATATTCATATACATACATATATATATACACAAGGGGTTTTGCCTGCTCGCTTCGCTCGCCAAACCCTGGCTCGCTACGCTCGCTGAAATCTCGGGGAGAAATGTGTTCTCACTGCTATAGCCGGACATTATGTCATTTTTAATAAAAAAGCGGGATATGTAAATTCAATTTTTCCCTGTAATTGGACTTAAAATAATAGTAATAAGTAGCACTTTATAAAATATAGAGAATTTACATTTTCGCTTTCTCTGTTTTAAAGTTTTCGCTGCAATTGGATTATAGCAGCAAGAGCGACTAACAGTGCCATATAGTGCAAATTTATTTTGAAAGTCGCAACACCAATGAATCGCAACACACAAACACGCCACCCACCCACCCACCCCACCATCTTTTGATTGTTTATTAATAGCATTAAAAGCCACTGTTCCTATGGCAGCTATACGATATAGTGATCCGATCTTCACCAAATGTTCTGAGGATGTAGCAGTGAGTAAGAAATACATAATCTGTGAGCTTGGTTAAGATAGCTCAAAAAACAAAAAAAAATTTCTTACTAAGCAATTTTGACCTTTATACTGTTTTTACACTGCCGCATCATTGTCGAAGGTGCGGAAAAATGATGCGCGTCGTTTACACTGGAGCCGCATCTTTTTTCGCATCATTTGTCAGCTGTTGGCCTGCCAATGTCAGATTTATTTATTGAAATAGAGACAATTATGAGTTCTAAACTGGTAAATGTTGTATATGGTGCAATTGTTCATTGCAGTGAAGTTTCAAAAAATGCTTTTAAGACTTTGAATTTTGTCTTTTGTGTTTATATTTGAAATTATTATTTCCGCTGTTCAACTATATTATTATTGATTATCGATATTCGATGAAAAAACAGCTGTGCGCTGTCGATACCCCGAAAAATTGCAGTATTAAAAAATACTAACAGAATACGGGAACACTTGCCAATGATGCGTCGCATGATTTAATATAGGCTCTTTCCACGACCACTGGATGACAGAGCGTTCGCTGTCATTTGGATGACGCTGGCCTTTCCACCACCAAACGGGCGTTCGTCAATGACATATTGTAAATTTGACACGTTCGCAATTTGTATGGGAAAAACGTCGTCATCCACCCCGAACTCTCAAAATGGCGGCGAATTGTGTGTTACGATTCATTGGTGTTGCACTTTCAAAATAAATTTGCACTATATGGCACTGTTACTCGCTCTTGCTGCTATAATCCAATTGCAGCGAAAACTTTAAAACAGCGAGCAGCGAAAATGTAAATTCTCTATATTATATAAAGTACTACTTATTACTATTAGTTTAAGTCCAACTACAGGGAAAAATTTAATTTACATTTCCCACTTTTTTATTAAAATGACATAACGTCCGGCTTTAGCAGTGAGAAGTGATTCCTATTTTCACTCCACATTTCTCCCCGAGATTTCAGCGAGTGTTGCGAGCCGGGGGTTGGCGAGCGAAGCGAGCATGGGGCAAGCCCCCTAGTATTATATAAAGTACTTATTATTACTATTAGTTTAAGTCCAACTACAGGGAAAAATTTAATTTACATTTCCCAAAACACCGTATCATCATGAAGGCCTTCGAGGAAAGCAATGGGTGATTCGTAAACAAAAACAAAGAAAGCTAAATCTAAACAAGAAATTTAAATAGAAATGAAAAATAATATGTAAAATTGTTACATACATATATTCATAAAACAAAAGTTGTGCTGGCTAGTGTAGAAATGTGTACAACCACGTAATTCTTATCGTTTGCTCGTGCACATTTCTTTCGATCCGCTATTGCCAGATCTGTTTCTCCCTTGTTTTGAATTTCAGAGCGAATATCGTAAGCACTAAGCCAATGTCGTAACCAAAAGTAAACGACTACACTGCAAAAATTTATGACGTAATATATTTTCATGCAATTATATATATATTATTTTTGTTTTACAGCAATGAATAAAGTTTTTCTTTCTGAAATGTGCCAAAGTGAAAGCTGAAATAAAATTAATTATTTGTCAAATAAAAAAAATCAAAAAGAAAAACATACTCTATATCGCACATACACAACCCACCCAAAAATAACATAAAAATATAGCGCAAGCTAACTTTGGCGCGCCAAAGTTTGGATACCCTTGCAGTGCCCTGTGGAAGCCGTCAGATTTTTTTACAAAATTTGTTGTATGTTGATTTCGAAC
>JAWNND010000242.1:0-46374 GCA_035043265.1 Drosophila testacea
GGTTCTGGAGATGTCGCTCCCCCATTCCTGCGCCCAAGCATTGAAATCGTCTGCTATCACCGTTGGCTTGTGGTCTCTGGCGTCTTCTACCAGCTCATCCATAGTGGCAGCAAAGCTCTGTCGGCTGAGGCTTGGTGGAAGGTAGCAGCTATAAATCCAAAGATTTGCTAGCTTAGCTCTCAGTGAAGTGATTAAATGCAGCACTAAATGTTGGTCGTAGCGGGGGCCTGCCGCAGGACCATAACGCAGCTTTTCCCGAAATGCTTTGTAACCAACAGCCGTCTTCTGGGGATCTATATGGCTCGCTAATGATGGCGACATCGGATCGCATATCACGCACTGTTTGTGTGAGCAGATCGCTTGCAGCCTCACAATGGTTTAGATTAAGTTGGTAAAATCTAAACATTCTTGGTGTTATTTACCTTCGCAGGTGCTATAGATGCCATCGGGCATCTCAGGCCTCCAGCTATATGGTTATGGAGCTTTCCATTACCAGCGCAGAAAAAACATTTTGCCTCATTGTGACACTCTCTGATTTTATGGCCTCCAGTACCACATCGGAAGCACCAGCCGCTTCTATCCACCACGCTCCCACAGTTTGCTGCGATGTGCCCAAACTCCAGGCATTTATAGCATCTTGCAGGCAAGTTTCGCTCCCGTATTCGACAGACTGACCAAGCAATCTTCACCTTGCCAGCTTTGAGCACTTTCGTTGCCAAGCTCGCAGGAAGACTGATGATGGCCCTCTGAATGCCACCAAAAGCTGGACGCAGGCTTGTTATGTCACAAGATTCTATTGACACGCCAAGTTGATCTTTAAAGACCTTTTTGAGGTCTTCTGCAGTGGCCATCTTGTCCAAATCAAGGACCTCCATTCTCGTATGCTGCGTCAATGTACGCGCTTCCACCTTCCCTTCCAGAGCTGAGCCAATGTTGTCTCTGAGTTGTTGCGTGCTTTCATGGTTGGTCCCATTGAGCTCCAGTAGAAGTGCACCTTTGGCAGTGCATTTCACTCTGCGCACACATTCACCGACACTCTTCAACTTGGCATCCTGGTTACGAGTGACCAATCTTAGCATCTCTGCATAGGACATCTTCCCTTCGGCTCGATAATTATTGCATCCGGGCGTGTCCTCGTCTGTCGTACATTTGTCTTCCCCTTTACTTTGGTCCACTCCGTTGCTGGAGGAGCATCTGAGGCATTCCTCTGTGCTACTGGAGACTGAAGCGGCTATGCCAGTCCTGCAGGAGGGGCTTCCGGTCCTTTTTTGCGCTTAGGCGTCTTCTTAGATGACTTCTCTATCTGCCGTTTTGACCCATTTTGTTGGGGAGACCACTGTGTCTCTTTCGATTGACTCACCACAACTTCATTCCTCCGGTAGTTTGTGTTGAAGCTGTGCAAAGCCGATTTTTGCAGCCTCACCACCTTCTGCGCCAGTTCCTTCATGTCTTTGTTGAGATATCTTGCGTCTCTCAACATTTTAGATAACTCCGAGGATTTATCTACAAGTGTCATTAGGATGCTGCGGAGGTCATCATTTAAACCCACTCCTGGGTCGCACTTTTCAGCTGCGGCTACACTGAACTCAAACGGGTTCACGGGGATATTCGCCGGGGCTGAGACTACTGTCTCCTGAATCGTACTAGATGCTATCATCGGGGCTGAACCTATTGCAGGACCATTCTCCACAGCCACGTCAGCCATCTGCTTTGGCCAGCTGCCTTTGGGCGTCTGGAATTGCTGAGGGGGAGACCTCGGAATCCTCGATCTCCTCAAGAATGCCAGGCTCTCATCTCCATCCATAATCCAGGCCCTCTAGTTCTTCCTACTAGGGTCCCGCGTTGGCCAAACGGTTTCCCGTTGGCTTTTAACCGTTGGGGGTTATACCGCCCCGACTCGGTTGCCAGAGCCAAACTTGGAGTACCGCTTAACGGCGCACAGTGGGGCCGTTTGAGTTTTTACTTTGCGAAAATCATATCTTTTGATCCAAAAGAGATATCGAAAAAATTTAAAAAGCGTTTGTTAGAAAACTTCTTCAGCTTCAAATTGAATGTAAGATCTTAAAAATCGAGCAGTAAACCTGTTTTCCACAGGAAGTCAAAGTTGGATTTTGTTTTCACATGATTTTATACGATAGTTTTGCCTCAGAAGCATGCAAACATCAAACAATTTCACTATAAATGTTCGAATTTACATATATATATCTATGGCAATATATCCTTAAGCATTTTAATACTTATAAATGAATTTAAATCAATATTTTAGTTGCATTTACTGTAGCGAGCATATTTATTATAATTCAAGTTTCTAATACATTTATATCGTGTTAATTCCTATGAAAACAAAATTTAAATAAAATAAATCTCTTTTTTAATTGTTTGAAACTAATTTAAAAATATAGCGCAAGCTAACTTTGGCGCGCCAAAGTTTGGATACCCAAAATTTGTTAAATGTTGATTTTTAACCGATCGTTGCTATCGCAGCTATATGATATAGTAGTCCGATTTGAACCAAATTTGGTCAGCCTGTTTAAAACTTAATCAAACACACAATGTGTATATTTGGTTGAGATATTATGAGAAACAAAAAAGTTTTTCATACTAAATGTTGTTTTCGAACCGATCGTTCCTATGGCAGCTATACGATATAGTGAACCGATCCGGGAGGTTCCGACATATGTAGTGCGTGCAGCCAAAAAACAGACCTGTGCCAAGTTTCATCAAGATAGCTTCAAAACTTGCAGACTAGTTTGCATATAAACAACATATAAGCAAATGCACTGCAGGTAGCGCACAAATGCGCTCGACGCGACGCAGTTTTGCCCAAGCAAATTGCGCATTTTTGCCCAAGCAAATTGCGCATTTTGACTAAGCAAATTGCTCATTTTTAGGCTAGGTGCATTAATCGTATGTTAAACTGCGCCGAAAACGCAAAAAATCGCACTCTGGAATTATGAAAAATCGTTTTAAAAATAATCATAGTATCACGTGGTATAATTCGCTTGCCTGGACTAGCCTGGACTCGGTGTTAAAAGTCTATGTAAAGTCGAAAAATTGCTTCCAAAATAGAGGTTTAGTAAATAATTTATTTAAAATACTTCCATACTCAAAATGTACAAAATTTTTATATTTCTCGCCATGGAATTGTCACAACTTTAAGTTAAAATTAAGAAACTTCAACTCAAGCTAACCATTTAGATATAATTCTATCCCAAAGATGAACAATTTTTGCAAAAAATACTCAAAAATGCCAACACGAAAATTTTGTTCATGTTTGAAGAGCTCTACCACCGAAGCAAGTTACCTAATCAAAAAAAGAAAGTTAGGTCAGTAAACTTCAAACAATTCTCTACCTAACTGCATTTCACGTTTTGCCAGATTCCGACTCGTGAGTTTTGATTTTTGCCACGTGAGTCTCGTGAATGAGCCACTGTGCGGCGTTGGTTGACTTGCCAGTTACTGACCGTACACTCTAATCCGCTAGTGAGAAGAACAAGAAGGGCCTTTGCAAAAGCTAAGTCCAAATTATAGCTTTTACGTGGGAGTGTTTTTTAAAATTCCCGCGCAGATTAATATTTGTCACAGAAATCCGAAAGAAATCCGAAAAGAATCCGAAAAGGAAATAAGGAAGGTTTTTGCAGATGTTAGAACCAACCTTATTGCCTTTAAATTAATAATTTGCACGTTGAAGTTCAAATTATCACTATACCGCGCAAATTTAAATTTGGCGCGCAACTTTAACCGATTCGCCACAATCAACTGATCTGGCAACGCCGAGCCGGTGACCGGCAACTCTATGCGTTGGAATCAACTCTGCACGATCAGCTGGTGTAAGCGAGAAAGCTAGTCAGCCAAAACTTCTATGTTGAGTGAAAGTTGTTGTTTGTTTTTTGCCGGCGGCACCCACACTAAAATAAGTGAAGCGCGCCAATAAACAAATAAAGATCACCCCTCCACCAGAAGGAAGCGCTGGAAACTGTCCTCTTCGCAGTCTGATGAGGCGTTTGTAGTACCGGGCATTAACACACAGTATGTACCGCAAACGGCCAGGAAAAGCACTGATCCAGTTCTTCTCTTTTTCCAGGTGAAATATGCAAATTCTCAGGAGCAACGAAAAAACGCAACCGCACTTGGAAAAATAACTCACTCACTGTCACTATGTGTGTGTGTGTGTGTGTTTTTTTTTTTTTATATTCCATTTATTGCAAAACTTATACTACATAGTACTAATAAAAATAACAAACAAGAAGCAAAAAACTATAGGTGGCACTGGGTGCCCACGGTACGGCCGCGAGGCAATGCTTCGTAGGTCCCTTGGTGTCACCTTTAGCTCTTTTATGAGCTCCTTCTGCTGCGCTCCTCCCTTCTCAGCTCCGTCATGAGCGCTGCTGCAAAGGTGCTGGCTTCCTCCCATTTGCTGAGCGATTCCAGCATTCCGCTTACTAGGTTAAGCTCGGTGATGGGGCCGCCCATAGCCTCCTCCAATCTACTCCTGAAATGCGCAAACCTAGCGCACTCAAACACAACGTGATGGGGGTCCTCCACTGTACCACGCCCACACGATGGGCACTCATCGGAATCGTCGTGGCCGAAGCGTTTGAGGTACTTACGGAAGCACCCGTGACCTGAGAGGATTTGTGTTAGGTAAAAGTTAACCTCACCATGTCGTCTGTTGAGCCAAGCTGCAAGGTTGGGGATCAGTCGGTGGGTCCAGCGACCTTTCAAGGAGCGATCCCAGCGGATTTGCCAGCGGTCGATGGATCGCTGTCTGGCATCAGCGCGTGCCAAACGTATCGAGAAGTCGTCGGCGGAGTTCTGCTTTACGGCCCTGTAAATAGTGTCTGCTTCACTGGCCAGCTCGTCGATTGGTACCATTCCTGCTATTACTAAGGCAGCCTCGTCGGAAATAGTACGGAAAGCACAGCACACACGAATGGCACATAGCCGATACGTAGAGCAGATCCCTCGGCTATAAGTTGGTACCGCCATTGCTTTCGACCAGATGGGTGCTGCGTAGAGGATTGTCGCTTTGGCTACGCTCATCAGTAGTATTCGGCGTTGCTGTTTAGGCCCCCGAGTGTTGAGCATAATTCTTGAGAGTGCCCGGTTGGATCCTGCAGCCTTGGTATGGATATATTCCAGGTGCTCCCTAAAGGACAGCCTTGTGTCCAATATAACCCCAAGGTACTTTATGGCACGTTTTGAAGATATAATTGTGTTTCCGACAGTTATATTTGCAGTCTCCACAAGTATCCGGCTGCTAATGAGGACAGCTTCGGTTTTTTGGGCTGCAAGTTGTAGTCCGGCTGAGGATAGCCAGCGTTGGACACAGGCTATGCAAGTGCTACACGTCTGTTCCGTTGCTCGAAGCTCCTTGTCAACCACCACTATCGCTACATCATCAGCAAATCCAACGAGATCCGCACCAGGGGGAAGCGCTAGCCGCAAAACTCCGTCGTACATGGCGTTCCAAAGAAGAGGTCCCAAGACAGATCCCTGAGGAACTCCGGCAGAGACTTGGTGTGTTTTCTTCCCATCAGCAGTGAAATACTGAAGCACTCGTGTGTATGTGTGTGTGTGTGTGTGTGTGTTTTTTTTTTTTTTTTTTATTCCATTTATTTACTAGCTATCTTAAGAAATAATACAACAAGAAAACAAAGACTGTAGGTGACACCAGGTGCCCACGGTACGACCGCAAAGCATTGCTTCGTAGGTCCCTCGGTGGCGCCTATAGCTAATTTATGAGCCCCTTCGGTTGCGCTCCTCCCTTCTCAACTCCGTCATGAGCGCCGCTGCAAAGGTGCTGGCTGCTTCCCATTTAATGGGCGATTCCAGCATTGCTTTTGTAAAGGTGTCCTCGGTGATGGGGCCACCCATTACCTCCTCCATTCTATTCCTGTGTTGTTCAAATCTAGGACATTTAAACACTACGTGACGGGCATCCTCCACTATACCTCGCCCACACAAAGGGCACTCTTCGGAATCATCGTGGCCGAACCTCTTGAGGTACTTTCGAAAACACCCGTGGCCTGAGAGGATTTGCGTGATGTAAAAGTTTACCTCGCCGTGTCTTCTGTTCAGCCAGGCTGCGAGATTTGGGATCAATCGATGAGTCCAGCGTCCCTTCAGAGAACGATCCCAGCGATTTTGCCAGCGGTCATGGAACGCTGTCTGGCGTCATTGCGTATTGTGTTTAGGGAAGGCCCGTTGGTGGAGTTTTTTTTTACAGCCTTGTATACAGTGTCTGCTTCACTGGCCAGCTCGTCAATCGGTATCATTCCCGCAATTACAAGAGCGGCGTCGTCAGAAATAGTGCGGAACGCACAGCACACCCGTATGGCGCTTAGCCGATAGGTTGAGCATATCCCTCGACTGTAGGTTGGTACCGCCATTGCTTTAGACCAGATGGGTGCCGCATAGAGAATTATGGACTTGACTACGCTCATGAGCAATAATCGACGTTGCTGCTTAGGTCCGCGAGTATTTAGCATAATCCGTGAGAGTGCACGGTTGGATGCTGCAGCTTTGGTGTGGATAAATTCCAGATGCTCCCTGAAGGACATCCTTGTGTCTAGCATAACCCCAAGGTATTTTATGGAGCGCTTCGAAGATATTGTTGTGTCGCCGACTGTTATGTGTGCAGTCTCCACCTGTTTCCGGCTGCTGATGAGGACAGCTTCAGTTTTGTGAGTTGCTAGTTCAAGACCAGCTGAAGACAGCCAGCGTTGGACGCGGGCTATGCCAGAGCTGCATGTCTGCTCGGTCCAGCGTAACTCCTTGCCAACCACCACTAATGCTACGTCATCAGCAAATCCAACAATGTGTGAACCCGAGGGAAGTACTATCCGCAAAACTCCGTCATACATGGCATTCCACAAAAGAGGCCCCAATACAGATCCCTGAGGAACTCCGGCGGACACTTGGTATATTTCCTTGCCAACATCGGTGTAGTACTGCAGCTCTCTTCCTCTAAAGTAACTCTTGATTATGTCCAAAAGGTACTCGGGGACAGAATAACCAGACAGTGCCTGTAGTATTTTATCCCATCTGGCAGTGTTGAAGGCATTCCTTATGTCCAGCGTAGCGACTAGGCAATACTTTTTTGTGCCTCCCTGCCATCGTGTGCCTTGGATGGCTTGCGTAGCTATATTAGTTACCGTACTTATGGCGTCTATGGTCGATCTTGCTCTCCTGAATCCAAATTGATTCGGCGAAAGTCCGCCTCCTTCTGCAATCGCTGTCTCCAATCTGGAGCAGATCAGCTTTTCCAGGATCTTTCCCAAAGTGCTGAGAAGACAAATTGGTCTGAAAGACGATGGCTCATTTGGTGGCTTCCCTGGCTTTGGCAGCAACACCAGCGTCTGCAGCTTCCATAATGTTGGAAATGTGCATTCCAAAAGACACGTAATATAGAGCTCTACAAAGGCGCTGGGGTGCAGGGAGAGGGTCGTGCTCAGCAGAGTCACACAATTTCAGAAAGCACTCTCTTTTGCTGGCTCGGATTTCTAACTTCAGCAGCTTTCTGGCAGCTCTATATTCCGCTTGTCTAACGTAGAAGCCTGGTCTTCCCCGGGAACGCTGATATTGTCTTCTTGCCCTTAAACAGGCATGGCGGGCATTGGCGATACGGTCGTTCCACCAAAAAGTTGGCTCGTGTTGTCGCTTGTACAGCTTTCTTTTCGGCATACTCCTGTCGCAGGCTTGGGTCAGAGCGCTTGTCATTTGGGCTGCTCTGCTCTCGGCGTTTCCAACGGTGTTTACTGTTTGAAATGAAGCAGCAAATGCTTGCCTGTTGAACTGCTCGACGCGGAATGCTTTTGGATGAGGCGCACTGTTTCGTTTGGTCCGAATTATATCTCCAAATGTTACCAGGATACTAACATGGTCGCTGGCGTTGTAGGCGTCGCAGATTTGCCAAGTTGCACCGACTAAAATAGATGCACTTGCAAAAGTCAGATCAACGATCGACCCGGTCCCAGCTCTGCTGAAAGTATTTTGGGAGCCCGTGTTTAGCAGTACAAGGTCCAATGAGGCGAACGTTTCGAGAAGAGCTCGACCCCTGGCATTTGTCACCGGGCTGCCCCACTCCGTAGCCCAAGCGTTAAAATCTCCAGCAACGACGACTTTTCGTCCTCTGGCATCCTCCACGATCTCCTCTAGGATGGCTATATAATCATTCAGCTGCAAGCTAGGGGCAAGGTAGCAACTGTAGAGCCATATGTCGTCCGTTTTTGCACGAACAAACCCTTGGAACGATTTGGTTTCCGCCAGAAGAAATGAGGGGGCTCCACATGCCCATAATACCGCCTTACTGCTCATGTCTCCAACCCACTTCCTCGTGCAAATTGCTCGCTGATGATTGCAATGTCTGTCCTCGCATCTCTTGTAGACTGCTCCAAAAGCGCTTGGGCGTCTATGCAATGGTTAAGGTTGATTTGTGTTTTTTTAAATTCTTTATTATTGCAATAAAATAAACATTTAACATAAAGACAAAGACAAAGGAAGATTCTTGCCCCTGCGGTACGGCCGCAAGGCATTGCTTCGCAAGGACGGTGGCTCCTCCTAGGTCGTCATCCTTCTCTCTCGCTCACATCTGCGAAGCTCCTTCATCACAATGGCAGCGAATTTGTTAAACGCTGTCCAAGTTTCTGCACATCCAGTGATCACCTCAACCAGGTTGCTGGGTGTCAGCTGCTGACCAGTAAATCGCCAAAGTTCATTTCTGTGCCGTTCGAAGCGTCCACAGACAAACACAATATGCTCTGCATCTTCTGAAGCGGTGCCACACCAACTGCAAATCGGTGAGCTATCATGCCCGAACCTACACAGGTATTGCCTAAAGCAGCCATGTCCACTAAGAAGTTGAGTAGTGTAGAAATTTACCGCTCCGTGCTCCCTGTTTAGCCAACGATTAACGTCTGGGATCAGACGGTGCGTCCATCGGCCGACAGCAGAGGTGTCCCATCGGCATTGCCATTCTCGCAGGCTCTCCGCTCTGGCTATACTACGCGCTGCTTTTTTGTCGACTCCGTGACGGATGGCTTCTGCCACAGCTTTCTCCTCGGCAACCAGTAGATCAATGGGTATGATTCCAGCGATGACTAGTGCAGCATCGTCGGATATAGTCCGAAAACCGCAGCATATCCGCAAAGCACAGAGACGGTGAATGGATTTTACGCCCCTGGCATAACTGGGTACTTTAATGGCATCTGCCCAAATTGGTGCAGCGTATGTAATAACTGCTCTCACTACGCTGGTAAGAAGAACTCGTCTCTCCTGTTTAGGTCCACGTGTGTTCCAAAGCATTCGAAACAGTGCTTGACTGGAGTTTGCAGCTTTCTCCTGCACGTAGCTGAGGTGCTCTCGAAAACATAACCTGGTGTCAATCATGACACCAAGGTATCGTATGGCACGTTTCGAGGCAACATCTTGGGAGCCCACACGGATGGACGCGGTCTCCACAATCGCTCGCGTGCTGACAAGCACAGCTTCCGTCTTGTGCGCGGCAAGCTGGAGGCCCACTGATAGGAGCCAGTCAGATATTCTCTGTATGGCTGCGTTGCAGATTATTTCCACTGTCTTCAAGTGTTTGGAAACAACCGTGAGAGCTACGTCGTCTGCACAGTCAAATGTTATGGTATCGAGTGCCGGACGCCGTGTCATAGCTCAGTAGCCTTCCCTCGAAATAATTTCTTACTATCGCCTGTAGGTATTGTGGTATACCCCGCTGACTCAGTGCGCTGATGATGCATTCCCACCTTACGGAGTTGAAAGCATTTTTAATGTCAAGGGTGACAATCAGGCAGTACTCCTTCTTGCCGCCCTTCCAACGAGTGCCTTCAGCTGCTTCCGAGGCAATTCTAACAACCCTGCTGATAGCATCGACTGTTGAAATGCCTTTGCGAAAGCCGTACTGCTTAGGAGACAGTCCCCCGGAATCATCGATAGCCTTCTCCAGCCTTGTGCATATAACATGTTCTAACACCTTTCCCATCGTGTCTATCAAGCATATCGGGCGATACGAAGATGGTTCCTCTGGTGGTTTGCCTGGCTTAGGAATGAGCGCCAGTTGCTGAATCTTCCATTGTGTGGGGAAGATTCCTTCACGGAGACATTGGGTATATACCAAAGCAAAAACGTGTGGCTTGCATGATATGGCTAGCTTTACCGCTCTGTTGGGGATTCCGTCCGGACCAGGAGCCTTATTCGGGCTCATCTTGCGGGCCACGAATAGAAGCTCGTTCACGGTGACTGGCTCGACAGTGAATGGAGGTAGAAACGCATCGTTGAAGATCGGCAAATCATTGGCGCTTGATGGGAACAAAGTCTCAATGATGGCCCTTAGTTGCTCCGGGTCGGTGGGTGCGGTGTTGCTGGCGTGTAGTCGCTTCATCACCGTTTTGTAGGCTCGTCCCCACGGATCTCGCTCGGCTGAGTCGCATAACTGTAAAAAAAAAAAAAAAAAAAAAACACTCCCTTTTACTCGTCTTGATAGCTATCTTCAGCGTTTTTCTGACAACGCAATAAGCTGTATGCAGCTCCGGCCAGTTGATAGCGCTCCTTCGACGGGCCCGTTGATACTGCCTCCTGGCAGACAGGCAGGTGCGTCTTAAAGCAGCGATCTCGGTGGTCCACCAAAATGTCAAAGACTGGGAGCCCCTGAATGCCTTTTTCCGGCTCATGCTTGCATTGCATGCGCACAGTGTGTGGCTTGAGAGCTGGTTAGCCATGTGTTGTGCTGAGCCTGCAGCTGACATGCTCCTCATCTCTTCTAAGAAATTCGATGCCCGAAGAGTTTCTGGTTTAAAAGCCTGCATCCTTGTCCTTGGGGCTTGCGGTCGGCTGTTTCTCACACCTATCGAGAACACCAACGCCTCATGGTCACTGGCAGTGTAATGGTTACACAGGCGCCAGTTCGACAGAGGCGAAAGGGAGCTCGTGACAAAGGTTAGGTCGATAACCGAGCCAGCACCTCCCCGGTTGAAGGTGTTTGCTGTGCCATGGTTCAGCAAAACTATGTCGAGAGCCGCAAAGGCTTCCAAAAGTGATTGACCCTTTGAAATAGCATCAGAGCTGCTGCTTTTGGAAACGTCGCTTCCCCATTCTTGTGCCCATGCATTGAAATCACCTGCTATGACAGCTGGCTTGTGATCTCTAGCATCACCAACCAGTTCGTCCATCGCTGCGGCAAAGCTTTGACGACTCAAACTTGGAGGGAAATAGCAACTATATATCCAAAGGTGCGACAATTTGGCCCTTACAAAATGTCTCGACGCAGAACAAGATGTCGGTCGTATGACTGGTCGTGGTTGATTTGTGTGTGTGTGTGTGTGTGTTTGTTTTTTTTTTTTTTTTTATATTCATTTATTGGCTATTTTGACATAACAATAACTTAACGAAATTATAATTTATAAAACATGTAGAAGAAAAGGTAAGAAGGGAAGGGAAGGCGCCAGCTGTCTGCGGTACGGCCGGTAAAGCATTGCTTCGCAGACTCCTTGGCTCCTCCTTGACTCTACTCCATTCTTCTGCGCCGTTCGGCTGGCCTCAGCTCGGTCATCACTCTAGCTGCGAAAGAGCAGACTGCGTTCCATTTCTGTAGCGACTCCAGCATTTCCTGTACTAAGTTATCTACGGTTATGGATCTTCCGATAGACTCTTGCAGTTTCTGTCTTTGCGTGTTGAACCGCCTGCACTTGAAAAGCACATGGTGCGCGTCTTCCACCGTGGACCGTCCGCAGTGGGGGCATTCTTCTGAATCATCATGGCCAAAACGCTTTAAGTAGCTACGAAAGCATCCGTGGCCAGATAAGAGTTGCGTCAGATGAAAGTTGACTTCTCCATGTTTTCTGCCCAGCCATGTTGCCAGGTTAGGGATAAGCTGGTGTGTCCATCGTCCTTTGAGGGTGCGATCCCATCGACCTTGCCACCGCCTAATGCTGCTCTGCCTGGCTGCATTTCGTTGGTCTGTCAGAGATGACCCTGCTGCCCCAACCAATGCTTGCGTTTCGATGATCAGCTCCGTGATCGGGATCATACCAGCTATGACAAGTACTGCATCGTCAGAGATCGTCCTAAAGGCGCAACTCACCCGGATGGCACTCAATCTATAAGTTGAGCAGATTCCGCGGCAATAACTGGGCACAGATACTGCTCTACCCCACACAGGCGGTGCGTAAAGGATTATTGCCCTTGTTACGCTCATTAGGAGTTGCCGTCGTTGTTGTCTTGGCCCTCGGGTGTTTAACATAATGCGGGAGAGCGACCTGGTTGATTCGGCAGACTTCTGGTGTATGTACTCCATATGCTCGCGAAAGCACATCCTCGTGTCGAGCATAACGCCGAGATATTTGATGGCCCTCTTGGACTCGATCTTGTTGTTGCCGACCATTATGTGAGCAGTTTCCACTTTTTTGCGGCTGCTGACCAGAACTGCCTCAGTTTTGTGCGCCGCCAATTCCAGCCCTGCCGTTAACAACCACTTGTAGATGCGGCTTATGCTCAAGTTGCAAGCTTCCTCTGTCGCTCTAAGCTCCTTACCAACAACAGCAATGGCCACGTCGTCTGCGAAGCCAATAGTGGTTACTCCTTCAGGGAGAGTCAGACGTAGCACACCATCATACATGATGTTCCACAGAAGCGGCCCAAGGACTGACCCATGCGGAACACCAGCAGACACTTGGTGCTCGGCGAAACCTTCCGAAGTCGAATACTTAAGACGCCTTCCTGTAAAATAGCTCCGTATTGTCTCCAAGAGGTAGTACGGAACACTAAATCCTATCAGAGCATTCAATATGGAGTCCCAATTGGCGGTGTTAAAGGCATTCTTTTCATCAAGCGTCACTATGATGCAATACTTCTTGGCTCCTTCCTTCCATCTGGATCCTTGGATTGCCTCGGTAGCTATTTCGACAATCTTTCTCAGCGCGTCCAGAGTCGACCTAGCCTTACGAAAACCAAACTGGTTTGGTGACAGGCCACCTGATCTGTCAATTGCAGTCTCCAGCCTAGAGCAGATCAGCTTCTCAAATACTTTGCCAACGGTATCGAGGAGGCAGATAGGCCTGAAAGAAGACGGATCACCTGGGGGCTTTCCTGGCTTCGGAAGCAGGACCAGAGTTTGGAGTTTCCATATTTCCGGAAAAATATGTTCATGCAGGCACATGTTGTATAGCTTGGCGAAAACAGCTGGGTTCAATGAAATAGCCAATTTCAAGGCACGGTTCGGAATGCCGTCTGGACCTGGGGCCTTCCTGGGCTTTAGGCTTCTCGATATATTGAAGACCTCTTCAGCAGTTACCAACTCGATGGAATCAGATAGCTGAGGGGCTGCCATTGTGTTGTCTATTCTGCTGTGTGAACTGGGAAAAAGAGTTTCCACTATTGTCCTTAATTCCAGCGCATTCGTAGGTGAGCTCCGGTTGCCAGCGTATATGCGTTTGACAACAGTTTTGTAGGCCTTGCCCCACGGATCGTACTCTGCAGAGTCGCACAGCTCCAAAAAACAGTCCCGTTTGCTTTTCCGAATCTCAGCTTTTAAGTGGTGCCTTGCTGATCTGTATGCCAGCTGACTTTCCTCGTGGTTTTGCCGTCCGCGTGATCGTGAGTAGCGTCTTCTGGCCTGCATGCAAGCCTGCCTGACATTGGCAATGCTCTCGTTCCACCAGTAAGTGGGCACGTGGTGTCGCCCATATGGTCTCCGTAGTGCCATACTCCTATCACAGGCTTGTGACAGCTGTGCTGCAAGCTGGCTAGCACCGGATTCTGCATTCCCAGTAATAGAGAGCGATTGAATGGCTGAGCTAAAAGCCTGGCTGTTTAGAGTCTCCGTTCTATAGGCTTTGGACACAGGAGCGGTGCCTTCACTGCTATGTGAACGGTCGCGAATCACGCATAAAATAGCAACATGGTCACTTGCCGTGTAGACGTCGCTTATTTTCCAATGTGCCTCGTTAAAAAGCGACGCACTTGTGAATGTTAAATCCACTATGGAACCAATGCCGGCTCTGCTAAATGTGTGTTGAGTACTGTTGTTTAACAGACCTAAGTCGATTGAGGCAAAGATCTCAAGCAGAGTACGACCCTTGGCATTTGTCATAACGCTGCCCCATTCTTCTGCCCATGCATTGAAATCGCCTGCAATGACTACTCCGTTGCGTCCTCTGGCATCTTCCACAAGCTCCTCTAGAAAGCTTGAGAATTCGCTCAGTCGCAAACTGGGTGCCAAATAGCAACTGTATAGCCAGGTCTGTCCCATTCTTGCTCTTACAAATCCGTTGGCTTGCTTGATGTCGGACAGCGGTGTAAATGGCACACCACATGACCATATGGCAGCTTTCCCGCTAGAGTCGGCCACCCAAGTTGATGTGCTGCTGGACTCTTGGTGGTGAGGCTCGCTTATAATGGCAGCGTGGATGCGTTCCTCCCTGATTGTTTGCTCCACACACAGTGTGTGTGTGTGTGTGTGTGTGTGTGTGCGTGGCGTCGCTGTTCTCTGTGCGCGGCGTCGCCAACGCACTGAGAGACGATCCAAAGACACTATACTATGGTATGTCTGAAGGCAATTGGGAGCACTGTCACAAGATGGAAGAATTAACATATTGTGCACAACGTCACCACACTTGCCAAAAGCCAACGTCTGTGCATGACCGGTAACAATGCACCGGAATGCTTTCAAGCCAACACATGCCAGAATCAGCAAAGTGTCCAATGACCGGAACTCAGCGGCGCAGCCACATAACCATTGCCAAGGATACTAGGTCAGCATAAAAGCCACCGTGGGATCGACGGTCAGCACCTTATATAAGGCATCGCCGTGGGACCAGGTATGGGACACCCGACAGCGATAACGGCAGCAGCGACAACTGCAGCACCGAAACCATTAGCAGCAGAAGCTTCTTTAATAATTACTTTTGATTGTTTAAGTAAGTTCTAATTTGAATGTAATAAAGGCCTGTTGGCTATATTTTTTGCAATCTGAAAACTCTAACGAATTAATTGGCGCCCGAGCAGGGACCCGATCATCGCGACGCGTAATTACCTCAAGTAGCTAATGTTGCTATCGTGAAAGTGCCTTAGGAAGCCACAATTTAGCAACCGCGAGTAATAGTGCCGACATCGAAAGAAAAACGATGCCGCAAAAAAAGCCTGCAAAGTGTCGCCGAGGAACCTGAGTAGTTCGTTGTCGCTCTGCCACAGGATAAAAAGGAGTCATTCCAGAGGACCAGCGTGGGAGACTCACCGCATGTATTTTTCACTGCAAGCTTAATAAGTGATTAAGAATTCGAGCAGAACAACAAGTTCCCAGTAAAATTTAAGTAAAGAAAAATAATTTTATAACAAGATATAAAAAACTCAAAACTAATCGATAGAAAATCTAAGTTAATTTTTTTAAGTAAAGAAATACTTTGCAAAGAATTTAAAATCTTTTTGGATAGTAAATACAAAAATAAATACCGAACAAAATTTTCTAATAAAAACAAAAAAAGAAATGAAAAAGCCAACCTCTGTGCATGACCGGTACCAATGCAACGGAATGCACTCAAGCCAACACATGCCAGAATTATCAAAAGTCCAATGACCGGAACTCAGCGGTGCAGCCACATAACCATTGCCAAGGATACTAGGTCAGCATAAAAGCCACCGTGGGATCGACGGTCAGCACTTTACATAAGGCACACCGTGGGACCAGGTATGGGACACCGACACCTAAGTAAACAACAGCAACGACAACGGTAGCAATAACGGCAGCAGTGACAACTGCAGCACCGAAACCATTAGCAGCAGAAGCTTCTTTAATAATTACTTTTGATTGTTTAAGTTAGTTCTAATTTGAATGTAATAAAGGCCTGTTGGCTATATTTTTTGCAATCTAACAAGCTCTAACGAATTAATTGGCGCCCGAGCAGGGACCCGATCATCGCGACGCGTAATTACCTCAAGTAGCTAATGTTGCTATCGTGAAAGTGCCTTAAGAAGCCACAATTTAGCAACCGCGAGTAATAGTGCCGACATCGAAAGAAAAACGATGCCGCAAAAAAAGCCTGCAAAGTGTCGCCGAGGAACCTGAGTAGTTCGTTGTCGCTCTGCCACAGGATAAAAAGGAGTCATTCCAGAGGACCAGCGTGGGAGACTCACCGCATGTATTTTTCACTGCAAGCTTAATAAGTGATTAAGAATTCGAGCAGAACAACAAGTTCCCAGTAAAATTTAAGTAAAGAAAAATAATTTTATAACACGATATAAAAAACTCAAAACTAATCGATAGAAAATCTAAGTTAATTTTTTTAAGTAAAGAAATACTTTGCAAAGAATTTAAAATCTTTTTGGATAGTAAACACAAAATAAATACTTTCCGAACAAAAATTTTCTAATAAAAACAAAAAAGAAATGAAAAACCCAAACAAATTTAATTAAGGTTTAAAAGCAATTAAATTAAGAAACAAGGCCAAATGTTTACGCGTCATCAAAAAAAAATATATATATATATAAAACATAAGCAAGTGATAACAGAACGTAAAACTATAACGAACCAATACACTGCGAACTGCAGTATAACTCCCCCCAATTCTGCGATTCCTAGGGGACCCTCTAGGATAGAAGGGACGGCCCAGCTACTGGGTCTAGCACAATAAAAAAAAAAAAAATAATGCATTAAGCTACAGTGGAGCAAGCTCGACAGTAGGAGACCCTGTACTTATGGGAATAAGCAAAAAGTAGTGAAAAGCAAACAGACGTAATGTTAAAAAATATAATTTCTTTGTTATAATAATCATAAATTACTATATTTAAAGCTACATAAGTTTGTCGCCGCTCGAATTAGCTTCCGATAAGAAAGTACTATCGGTACCCAGGGAACACCACGGGGAGGCCACTACCATTGTAATGTGGTCAGTTAATCCAAAAAAAAAACTTTTGGGACCTACAAGTCGACTTGAGCTGCAAAAAAACAACCCCTAAAATCCCCAAAAATGTAATTTCTGCTATCTGTGCAGATTTATGTACATAAGTAAACATATATAGAAAAAATTTTAAATACCTAAAGCTTATTCATATATACTAACTAAAATACTACTATGATGACTATATATCGTCTCAAATGTGCGCGCGTTAACCCCGCTATCTGAAATATTCGTCATCGCCCAATCAATGTGCGTACCACAATTGGTTGTAGACGAATTCAAATCTAAAAGAGTCTCATATCTTAAGCTACCTAGAAAATCATAAATCCTAGCACTACATCCTCTGAAAGATCGTAAGCACAAATTAAAATCTCCTAAAACTATGGAACTGCTATCTAAAAATGAAAATCTCTGAAATAAGTTCTCAAATTCTGTTTCAAATTTCGGCAATGGATAAGTTGGGGTTCGATACACAACTAAAAACCCTAAAGACTTGTATTTAAACACGGCAAACTCAAACACTGCTGAAGCTATATTATTTGAATCAGCATAATATCGACCACTCGAGCAGAGACTGACATGCTCGAAAAGTTCATTTTTAATGAGAATAAGAATGCCTCTTTTTGGTCGAGTTCTATTAGCTAATGATTCACAATCGAGGCGCACTACACTGTTAAAGCCAGATAAATATCGCTAATGTGGCAATGCAAGCTTTCCGTGTTATGGAAAAATGTATTGAATTTATTGCTGTCGAATAGACAGTCATAGTGCGTTCTTAATAATTTTGTACTTTGAAGCTCTTGCTCTACTGGCGATCGGGAGTCTGATCTTGGGGGCACGAATTCCCCAATAATGAAAAGGCCTGCAGCACTAGTGGACCTACTGCAAGCTACATATAAGGACTCACGACTCATTCTTGGAAATGTATGAACTACAACTTTGCTATATGTAGCTCCTTGGCTTTTATGAATAGTTATACCTTCGGCAGGTACAACTGGAAATTGTTTACGGTCAATAGTAATTTGCTGATTGGAATGAAACTGAAAATTTTTGGTAGTTTTATGAATTGGGGTCCAAGAAGCGTCTAGAGAATGGGGGCACTTAGCCCGAGCATTAATTCCTACACTTTCGTCAATGAATTTTATCCAAAGAACATGAGGAGTATTGGATGTATTGAAACCTATGTCCATTAGAATACCTGAGGCTCCGTTTACTAAACCATCAGAGGTATCTATGTTGACCGTCATCATATACTTGGCTGTGGTTTTTAAAATAAGAGAGGGGCACAGTCCTTGAGTCTTGGCGGTTGGGAATGATTTGACTGCCTCTAGATGTCTGTTTTTAACTTCTGCGCTAAGATGTGAGGCCTTTATAAAATCAAAAGCAGCTGAAATGTGTTGAGCAGTTGGAATAGAGTTTAATTTTGCCGCTTTAAATACAGAAGAATCTTCGTTCCTAAAGCAGAATTTACACTCAGATCAAAAAGAAATCGTCAAAAATCTGGTTTTTTCACTTCGCTAACAGAATATTAGTATTTTGTTATCGATATACGTGTTCGATATCGATTTACATGTTATCTACGCTGTTATTGTGGCCGCTTTATATAAATCAGCTGTTGTTGCTGCTCATAAGCAAAACTAATTTAATGCTGCCACTTATAAAATAATAATATAGTCGCTTTCTGGCCTGATGATACATTATAATTATATAATATATCTATTTTGTTCGGCATATCATTTTAATTAAATAAATAAAGTCTAATTAACTTGTTTGGTCCTTATAACCGTTGAAAATCTGCGGTATTTAAAAATTGACCTCCAATTAAACGTCGTTAATTCCCTCACACCACATTTTCCCCAAATTTTACTATTCAAAAGGTCATAATTTCATCATTCTCTGATGAAATAAGGGGTGGAGGCTTATTTCATTACGTCAAAATGAAATGGTCCGTAAGCTGTGCTATGTTAAGTCTAACAGTGCCATTTTGAGTTTAACAGAACGGCTGGGCCTTACGTTATGAAACGTTACGAGAAGTGTGAACCAACTTTGAAATGAAAAACGGGGAAAAAATTTTCGCTGTTTTTTTTATATGGAGTTTTTCATTTCAACGGCGTTTTGAGGCGAGTGTAAATACTGCTTAAAAACAAATGAATTGCATCATTTGGCAACTGACTTTCGTCGGAAATTCGGGACCTAAGAAAACTTATATCGTTGGACGACAAGTGACCGGATGCCATATTATTTAATGCTATTGCAAAAGCTTGATCATCTCGCTGTCGCATAATCTCTGTGAGCTCAAAAAACTTAAAAGAGTCCCACAGAAACGTCCCATATATAGCTGCGTATGGGTCATGCAACGCTGAATTGGATTTGAAAATTCATCGATCTCCAACAGGGCTTAGCTGTCTAAGATCGCCGAAAACAATAACAGAAATCCCACCAAATGGTACTTCTCTGTTATTTAAAATTTGTCTTAGGCGAGAATCCAAATAGGAAAACATTTTGGCACCGACCATTGACACTTCGTCAATGATTAATATTTTAAGATCAATAAATCTTGAACGGAGGGTATTTAATAAGTCAGGTCCTAGATCTTTAAATGCGGATGCAGATTGATTCACAGGAAGGGAAAACAGAAACAATTTAGAAAGGGATTGAAAAAGTGCTGAAATTAATCTACTTTTGCCAACACCTGCTCCACCACCCACAAATTCGTGGAAAACTAAATTATGGTGAGCATTATGTATGACATGAGTAAAGAACGATTTTTGATTTAAGTTTAATGAGCGAACTAAGTTTAATAAACTTTTAGGAGATATTAGTAGAGGAAGTTTTATCATTCGGATTGTATCGTCCGGAACTTCATTTTGGACATTGTTGTCATTTAAATTTAAGACATTAAGCTGAGAACTTATTTCAGGAAAGGCTTAGACCTGAAACTCATCATCTATCTGGACAGGTAACGGCTCTTCCTCAATATTGCCCTCACCTTGCATTACCCTTCTAAGCGCGTCTTCTAAATCCTCTAAAATATTATATTTCTTAAACATAACCCTAATTGACTCCTCATTTTGTGTATAAACTTCCTCACAATTTCTCTGAACTAATTCTACCTCTTCATATCTCCAAGGAAAATATAGCATTACGAGTTCCCTAAAGTAATTTTGTCTATCGGTATGCACAATAAAACTTCTAAATCTAATTATACGAGGCTTTGTCCTCGCCCTAACAAACCCACTTCCGTCAATAAGAGGAATGGGTCTACCTCCTATATCCACATTTTCGTCGCCATCTTCATTATCACTACTTTGACGAGTTGATCTTGTCGATTTTGTGAAACTATACTCGGCAGCAAAATCGGCTAAACACAGGCCGTCGGACTATGTGGTCGCTGTTCATAGTGATTGAGCAGTCCCACTACAAATATGTCATTTGAATCTGGAGACATATTTTGTAGTTGTTGTCTAGGCTTGAGCATTCTCACTCTATGCTCTGGTAATAAGGTATTTATATACACCTCGGCGTTGCTAGTCTCAGACAAAAGCATACATAAACAACAGTAAGCGGCTTCCTGAGCAGAAATCTCAGTGCCGGAAATAAATTTATGACCAATATACTGCAGCTTTTTCTTAACTGACACATTCTGATCTTTAATTTCTTCGATCACCTCACGCATCAGTTTTGAAATGCCTCTTTGGGACTTGTTTATATAGTTAATAATGTAGCTGCAGCATGCATAAGGGTCCAATATGAATTGAATATCATTATTGGCTCTTTGCATGGCTAGAATGTGTTTATTGTAAGCATTCACATTAATTGCTGCGAAACTTCTCTTAAGGAAAACTTGTGGTTTTTTCAAACCAGACCAAATAGCATAAATGTAGTCCTCGTAAGTGAGGTTGACTTGGTCGTGAGAAAGAAAATTTTCGAATATGCTTAAGTGATTTATACTGTCAGCATCGAAAGACAGCTCTAGAAATTTCTGAATTTTTTTTAAGTTTTCACGATGCTGACGAATTTGTTGAGTATCTTCAGGAAGAGGCTTTAAAATGTCTGTATTAGCCATTGGAAAGTAGGGAATACCAAAGCGACAAATAGAGTTTCCCTCACTTCACGTATGCATGCATGAATGCCCGTGCTTGTGCTTTTGGTATGTAATGAATTCAGAGAGCTCTTGATTTGTAACATCAGTAGTAATAAATTGATCAATAAAATCAATTACTTGGGGAAAAGATTCAGCGTTGTCTAAATCCACTTGAGGGGCATCTTTCAGCCAAAACATACTGTGGATATGAGGTGAGCCTCTCTGCTGGAATTTAACTCGCCAGTAGTACATGTCAACATTATGTCGTCCGAAAATACCCCCCTGCTTCTTCATAAGCTTAAACAATTGCCTATACCGATAGTTAAAATACCTAGCACAAGTTACAGGATCGGTGCGAATTAACCGTACCTTCTCATTAGAAGCCAACGCAATTGCCTCCACCTCTGTAACTTGCTGTTTGTCCACATTCATTTTTAAAAGGACAAGGAGTTCGAACCACTCACTTTCAGCAGCCGACAATATAATAAAAAAGTAGGCAAGCCAAACTGGCGAATCATGGCCATAACTTTTTTTTCTGCTTCCCAATGAGCAGGAGATGTGCGAATACCCTGAAGGACCCTATAGCCTGCGTTTTGGCGAATAAGATGGTCCATATGCTCTTCATTAAGAGCGTTAGAAGCTGTTATAGCACGTGAGGCGCTATGCTTTCTCAAGCAAATGGAAGTATTATTTCTAATTTTAATCAGCTCTAACTTCTTAAAATAAAAGAATAATTTATCTCCTACAACCTCTCCTATCAAAATTGCGAAGCTCAGACCTCACAATGATTGTAAGACTTTCTGAAGACTTTCTTTTGATGCCAGCAAATATAGAAGGAAATACTAATTCCTCAGAATCAGCATCCAGAATCATATCTAGGGGTCTTTGGCCTTCGCCAGGAGCAATTATGATTCTTTGCATGGCTGCATTCTCATCCTGATTATTCTCAAGCAGAGTTTCATGACCCCCAGGATTGAGCTCCTCCTCATTTTCAACATCATTATCAGGACGAAATGATTGTTGAAATTCTCGATTGAGTCCCTCCAATAACTCTGCATCTGCTTGAGAAGCTATGAAAGGAACAGTATTGGAAGTAAAATTTGAAATCCACTGTTCATTCAGTACTACATTGTGTTTCCTATAAAGCTCTGTGTCTATTAAATACCTAATTGCATCTGCAATCTTTAGAGGCCTAATGGTTTCAGCCATGTAATCATGGCTGTATTCCATTCTACGTCGGAGATGGAGCTGTACTCTTGGCCTGATGGAGCGATATTGCTAACAGAAATGGGAACATTGACTACAGCTCCTTTGATAGCATTCTGGCGATCAACGCCTAAGAACTTTATAATCACAAATGGAATTCGAGGAGAAATAAGTTGTTCCTCTAAGCGAGTAAGACCTTTAAGACACTCGGGAAGGTCAGGGAAATCTAAGCCATTTGTAATGGAAAATTTTGGTTTCCTACCAGCTCTAATGTGCGTGCTACACGTATTGCAAAATTGAAAGTTGTTATCAGTAGAAGGAAACTGATTTGAAAGAACTAAAATGTCCGCACTATACTCGTTGCGACTTTCAATAACAGCACGAGAAATATTACGTAATTGATGGGGAAACCAAAGGCCTTTGCAACAAAGGCAAACTTGATTTGGGCCCAGCTTAACCCTACTATTGAATATGCCTATTTGAGCCTCTAATGAAATTAAGCTGTGTGCAATATCGTCCTGAGGGTTATTCGCACGATTCTCTGCCATACGTTCAGCATTTCGTCGGTTTTCTGCTTCCCTATTCTGACTGATGCTCCTATTTTGACTGACCCTTTGACTAATACGTCTTAAGGTGTCAGTAATTTGTTGCCGCGCTAACAATCGAGCACTTTGTCGTCGTGCACTGTTAAGCGCTTGTTCGACAATTCTCCTCGCAGAATTATCCCTAATCTGAGACCTATATAACCTATCCCTTTCTCTTTCTAAAATACGGGTTTCAACGTCCGTACGACGAACTGATCGAAGAACTGTGTCTCGTTGCTGTTCCCCCTGCCTAAATTCTGGGTCTGTCCGTCTCTGTCTCCTACTTTGAGTGTCTCGTCGCTGTTCAGTCGTCCGTATGTTTATAATCCGTCTACGGGTCGATCTGCGCAGATTATCGGCCACCCTTTCCCCCTGCCTAAATTCTGGAACCGCCCGTCTCCGTCTCCTATTTAATGTGTTTCCGTGCTGTTCAGTCGTCCGTATGTCTATATTCTGTCTCCTGGTCGATCTACGCAGATTATCGGCCACCCTTTCCCCCTGCCTAAATTCTGGAACCGTCCGTCTTCGTCTCCTATTTAATATGTTATCTTGCTGTTCAGTCGTCCGTAGTTCTATATTCTGTCTCCTGGTCGATCTACGCAGATTATCGGCCACCCTTTCCCCCTGCCTAAATTCTGGAACCGTCCGTCTTCGTCTCCTATTTAATGTGTTATCTTGCTGTTCAGTCGTCCGTAGTTCTATATTCTGTCTCCTGGTCGATCTACGCAGATTATCGGCCACCCTTTCCCCCTGCCTAAATTCTGGAACCGTCCGTCTCTGTCTCCTATTTAATGTGTCACCTTGCTGTTCAGTCGTCCGTATGTCTATATTCTGTCTCCTGGTCGATCTACGCAGATTATCGGCCACCCTTTCCCCCTGCCTAAATTCTGGAACCGTCCGTCTTCGTCTCCTATTTAATGTGTTATCTTGCTGTTCAGTCGTCCGTAGTTCTATATTCTGTCTCCTGGTCGATATACGCAGATTATCGGCCACCCTTTCCCCCTGCCTAAATTCTGGAACCGTCCGTCTCTGTCTCCTATTTAATGTGTCACCTTGCTGTTCAGTCGTCCGTATGTCTATATTCTGTCTCCTGGTCGATCTACGCAGATTATCGGCCACTTTTTCCCTCTGCCTAAATTCTGGGTCAGTTCGTCTTAGTCTCCTATTCTGAGTGTTCCTCCGCTGTTGAGATGTCTGTACAGTGGTAATCGTGTTTCTTAAACGGCTCGATACACGCTGATACACCCCTTCTCTCTGCTGAAAAGCCGCGAGTGTCGGTGTCTGTCTCCTACTTGAACTATTTCCTATCCCCATTATTTCCTGCGAACCTGATCTACGATCTCTCTGAGAATTAGTATTCCTATTCATTTCTGTCTCTGAATTTATTGTATTTTCCCTAAGTAACCTATATCTTAAGCGGCGGTTCTGAGATCGCTGAGAGGCACTCTGTCGACCTTGACGAGGCATATTAGTGAAATATATAAATTTATGTTTAGAAAGAAAATATAATATAAATTAAATATATAAATATATGTGTATATATTTATATATTTATTTATATAAAACAAACAAAAAATGGTAAACACTAAATAAACCAAACTCTGAAAAAAATCATAATCACTTAACAATCTAAAAAAAAGCAATAATCTCTGAAAGAAAAAATAATCAACTTATAAACTTAACTCTGGAAAAAATACTAATCGATCTGTTACACTAAATTCTGAAACAAACAAAAAATTTAAACTGAAAGGAAAATAATATGTAAACAAATGTGACTTACTACTGCAATCTGCTTCAATGTGATCGAATCCGACAGCCAAATCCCAAAAATTCGCGTAGGCACTTTGAAAAAAACACTTTTGGCTCACACTAGAGATCACGAAAACACTTTTTACAGAACGTCACACAATCACATATATCACGAAACTTCACAAAAATATTGTTTAAAAAAAAAAAAACACTTTTGGCACACAGACTCACACACACTCACGAAATTGCAGAAATTCACAAAATCACAACTATCAAAAACCACGGAACTTCACAATATATTTTGTTTAAAAAAAAAACACTTTTGATTTACAGTAGAGATCCGCGCACTTCAATTGCAAAATTGTAACTAAAAAAACCAAATTGAAGCACTTGACTTGAAACCTAGCAAAAAAACAAATTCCTGAAGAGCAGGTAACTTACATTAAATTTAGGCAAGATCATTATTACAATTTTGGCAAGTGCGATCATAAATCCGCGGTTTTTACGTCGGATTTTTTATTGATGCATGGTGTTTTAACTGAAAAAGGGTATTTTCCGCCTTTTATGACAGGTAATTTTACCCATACTCAGCATTTTATGACTGGTAGCCACAATTGCACCCATCAGCACCCATTGCACCTGATCATATCATTGAAGGTTTCCTCACCCGCCTATAATAAAACTTATCATTCTAAAAAAAAACAGTGTTCTACAGTTTGACAAGGCTGGACATGAAAAACCTATTCTTATATAATAACGGTTTCCTATCCAACCTTTTCTTTTGTGATATAAGGTTGGCAAATTGGACAGGTGTCAGTTAAGGTCATAAATGTATTGCGGTCTACGTAAGAGACATATATTGTCGCTGCTCGAATTTTACTAACTGCAGTCTGATTTTAAATAAATTTGGTCAGGCTCATAAAAACTACACACAAACTGTGAGTTTGGTAAAGATTATTTAGAAAGTAAAAATGTTTTTCATACTAAATGTTGATTTTTAACTGATCGTTTCTATGGCAGCTATATGATATAGTTGTCCGATTTGAACCAAATTTGTTCCGACTATTTGAAACAATACCAAACACACAATGTGCGAGTTTGGTTTAGATATCTTAAAAAACAAAAAAGTTTTAAATACTTAATGTTGATTTTGAACCGATCGTTCCTATGGCATCTATATGATATAGTTGTCCGATTAGAACCAAATTTGTAAGGACGTATGAAACTGTACCAAACACACAATGAGTGAATTCGGTTTAGATATCTTGAGTAACAAAAAAAATAGCGACTCTTCTTCTTCCCTTTGCCCGTAACGTTGTTAGTTGAATAACTTCCGCTTTACAGTCCGATTGCAACAAAATTTTCAGGACAGGTTTGGACTATAGTGCATATTATATGTACCATAAATCAAGTCGCTAGCATTAAAGGTGCTCTTGTAATTTGACTTCGAAATTTTGTATTTCAATTCCCGGGGGCGGAGGGGGGCGTGGCAAAAATCTAAAACAAACTTGATCAATGGGAGATATAGATGAACCTACATGCCAAATTTGGTGTCTCTAGCTCTTATAGTCTCTGAGATCTAGGCGACACAAAAAGGGACAGACAGACAGACGGACAGACAGACAGACAGACGGACATGGCTATATCGACTCGGCTGTTGATGCTGATCAAGAATATATATACTTTATGGGGTCTGCCACGCCTCCTTCTGCCTGTTACGCACATTTGCACAAACGTAATAGACCCTTTTGTACTTTTTTAAAGTACAGGGTCTAAAAACAAAAATTCAGCCAAGCCTTCTAAATCCACCCATATACCTTGCCTCACCTACATCCAAAACTTTTTTCGTGTTATTAGTACCTTTCCGCTCGATAGTTCCAATCTTAGGCAAACATCAAAACCTAAAGAAATGCAGGACGATTTATCAGAAGCAATGGCACGTTTGGCCTTAGGCCAAGCAGGACCCAGTCGACCAAGAATTAGTCAACCAGTAACCAGTCAAACAAGAATTAGTCAACCACTAACTAGTAACCCGATAGCAACAACAGAACTTAGGAACGTGATCGAAAATCCGCCAAGCATTAGGGGCAGAAGGGGAAGAACAGCTAGGAGACATCCCATACGTAGCGCCCACTTAAGGCTCAGAATTAGAGAAGGTACCAGATGTAACGCGTCTAATCAGAGAGTTCTCCGGAGACCGAATATATTTCGGGTCTTGGAAAAAGAACTTAGATAAAATCATGGCTATGTTCACGGGACAGGAACGTACGCATAGGTACTACCTGGTTACCCTAGCCATAAGAACAAAGGTGGTCGGCGAGGAGGAAACAGTGTTGCAGTCTTACAACACCCCAAGGAACTGGAAAGCCATCTCAAAATGCTTAACAGAACATTACGCCGATAAGCGAGACTTAAAGACTCTAGAGTATCAACTGTTTTTGTTGACTCAAGGCAGATTGTCCATTATGGAATTCTATCAAGCAGTTTATCACCAACTGTCGCTGATATTCAACGGAGACCTACCACGTCTTCTGGACGTAAAAGCTCCTTAAGACCTTAGCCACGCTATACATCTATGCAATCTGCTTGATAATCAAGATCAAAGAAATGCATATTTACCAAGAGTAAGACACTTACCACCACCGATCCCGCCTAGGCAGCTTTTCAGTCAAACTAATGCCAGGCAAACACCAACGAAACCAGCGTATAATAACCAACAGGGCCAATGGAGAAATTTCGACCGAAAACTTAATTATGTACCACTTCCGGACATTTACAAACCTCTAGCACTCCCGCCAAACGCCAACCAAGCCAGACCCTCTTTGCAACCAGCACAACAACACTTCGCGCCACAACATCCTGTTCCGTACAGACCACTATACTCGGCGCCTAAACGCCCACTAGCTTCAAAGCCGGAACTGAGACCCATACCAAAGGAAGTCGATGGTTCTATTAGATCGGCTAGGATAATCGACATGAATCGACCGCAACCGAACAATTTCGCGGGCAACCGCCTACCTCCACTTTCTGGGCCACCCCCCAAGGTCCAACGACAATACCACATTAATACCGGGAAACCGGTAGAACAGGTACAAAAAGAGCAAGTCGATTCAAATGCTCACATCGTACAAAACGCAAACGACAGCACAGGCGCATACGCGTATTATACGGACGAACAAGGCTATTACGCTATCATGGAATCCGAGTGATTCCCGGGGTCATACGACTGCATAGAACAACCACAGTACACTGACTCAAACGTCAATTTATTAGCCTAAACCTAAATTGGATGAATATGCCCCAAGACCTTTGCTAAGGAATCTTGCGCGTAAGCAATTGGCGTTAGTGGCAAAAGATTTGCATCCACTTTACATAACGGAAGGTTCCTTCCATGTGTTTGATAATGTTAATATGCACAAAAACTGATTATTTTGTATTTATAGGTGTAGGATTTTACGAATACGCCCAAGAGCTGCTAAAAGTCGGCGCAAAATATGGGTACCAACATTTTAAGGATATAGTTGTCTCCAGAAAATCGTTAACAACAAATGTTATGACGGAAGAGTATGAAAAATTGAAGTTGGCAGTAAGGGAATCTGTGACCCATGGAGCGATGACCACACCCAACGCTGTTTTATTTCACTTACTGCCCACTACATTGGTGCAGACTTCCGCTTAAAGTTAGCACTACTTGGAGTTCGGCAATTCACAGACGACAAGAAAACTGGAGATAATATATTAAATATTAAATAAATATCATAAACATTCTTCTATAAAGACGCGATGGAATTCAACTTTAATAATGCTTGATAGTATTTTTCAAGTTCAAGATTGTATTTTGTATATGTAATTTATTTGAAAGAAACTAGTTAAAGCGCATTGCAGATTTGGATTTTGTGCTTCTTGAAAATATAATTGAATTTTTAAAGCCCTTTAAAACATACTCTGAACAACTAAGTTCTGATAAAGAGCCCACGATGCACATATTTACCTTATGGTTGTAAAAACTGAAACAATTTTTTAAGGCGGATGCTTTGGACTCGTATGCAATAAAAAGGATCAAATTTAAAACTTTGGTCTCTTATTAAAAGATTTGATTCACGTCCAGAGCATTTAGTAGGCCTTTTTGTAAGTCCGCCTTTTAAAGAAATGGTCTTCTTAACAACGAAAAAAAGGGAAAATGTGTTGTGCACAGTTAGAGAAATGGCATCTAAAATAAAATTAGAAAATACGACAACAATTGTTTCAAGAAAAGTTGCTCCCCCTCAGAAAGCAGAAAGTATCTTTTCTCAATTTTTAGATTCCAATTGCTTTAAAAAACGTATAGTTGAAAAGTCCAACATCGACCATGGACATCGAACAATAAACAATTAAAAGAAGATGGACAAGGGGTGGGGGAGGGGGAGGGGGAGGGGGGTGTAACGATTCATTTCCCAGTCGATCCAGTGGGCACGTACAGACCAAAGTCGCTACGGCCGCAGTACCAAAATTTTACATGAAGTAGGGATCGATCCCTCAGGCTGCAGGCTGTCAGCAGCGCGCTCTGTAGTAAGAATCGTCCGATTCAGGGTGCGAATTTCCTACAGCAGCTTCCGGTACGAGCTCAAACGTTTTACTGAGTATGGTACTGACTGCTCTGCATGTTACTCAGATTGGAATTCTAGCTCAGAGGTTTGAATTTCCCTTAGCTGTAAGGGTTGTCAATACGTTTGCGGTACTCTTAGCTTAGAGTCTAGAGTACGCGATTGGCTACATTTTGTTATGTTGGCAACCCATTTTTTGTGTATTTCTATCCAAGTGTCTTTTGCGCAGCAGTGCTATTTGAACGCGTCTTGGATGAACAACGCATTTATAAATGGGTAAGTCTTAGTTTTTCTTGCATTATATTGTGTAATTGTTTTATACAGGTACATATTCTTAAATTGGCCATTATGTGGGTTAATTTAAATGCGTTAATAAAATACTGTAACCACATGAAATGTAAGTATACACAAATAATAGTGAAATATATTCAAAATAAAAACTAATGTACATATATACATTTTCGTTTCATCTCTTTTCAGTATTAATTAATTTAATAATATTATTCTTAAGTTCATGTATGAAAATGTTTATTTAATAAAACTAAAGAATAAAGTAAAAAAAAATATATGTATGTATACGCTTTTATTTCTGCAGCAGCCAGAACCCTAGGGAGGGAGAAATGCCAGCCAGAATTCCAAGTGGAATTTCCAAGAATTCCCAACTAGAATTTCCCTACAGCAGAAATGGAAACTGAATTTCCTGCAGAATGTGTCTATGACGAGCTCAGGAAAACGTAAGAGTTCGTAGCGGAACCTGCCGTAGGGTAGTGTGGATTTCCTACCGAATTACCCCGGCCACGCTAATGTAAAAGCGAATGAGACTTTTACACGAACTCGGAGTGCAATCCTCTGAGTCGGGCTGCGGCAAATTAGTACATTTTTCTGCGGAATATTTCCTTCTGGGTTGTGTTGCGACTTTCAAAATCCATTTTCAGTATATGGCACTGTTACTCGCTCTTGCTGCAATAATCCAATTGCAGCGAAAACTTTAAAACAGCGAGCAGCGAAAATGTAAACTCTCTATATTATATAAAGTACTACTTATTACTATTATCTTAAGTCCAACTACAGGGAAAAATTGAATTTACAATTCCCGCTATCTAATTAGAAATGACATAAGGTCTGGCTATAGCTGTGAGAAATGTTTCCTATTTTCACTTCACATTTTTCCCCGAGATTTCAGCGAGCGTAGCGAGCCGGGGGTTGGCGAACGAAGCGAGCAGGGGGCAAACCCCTAGTATTATATATTTATTTATTTATTTTATTTATTGTCGACTATGTGCAATCGACAGGTAAGTTTTTTTATTTACATTATAAATAATAAATATTAAAACTTAAAAATGGTTTAAAGTAAAAAAATAGAAAAAAAGAAAAAAAATTATAATTATAATTGATCTTAAATTTGAACTTGCCCATTATATATATATAAAACTATATATATATATATATTATAATTTTATATATATATAATGGGCAAATTCAAATTTAAGATCAATTACTCACACCCAACATTCGTTGCGGGGATTGGGGAAAACTCAATAAAAACCCAATCAGGTCTGATATGATGTTAGCGTTGGTTATTATGAGTTAGAGAGAATAAGATAAATTTTTTAATAGTAAAAATTGTGGCATCTGCATTGAAGACATTGTAAAGTCTATTATAATCCGTACAGAGCACTCGAAAGGGTTCATGCAGGGAATAGTTATTAGTACATAGATTAAGGGATAGTGGTACATAATTACGGGTAGACCTGGCAGGAACTGAGAAATTTATTTGACTCAATAAATAAGCAGAATCAATTTCACCAGCAACTAATTTAACAATAAACATGACGCCAAGCATAATACGACGGTTAGTTAAAGTGGGTAGATTAATTAAAAGAAGTCATCGTTTGATGAACCCTAGAACTTGAGTCGCCCTACTGACCGTTAAAGCAACATGTGTATCAAACTTCAGTCTATGGTCGAGGAGAATACCAAGATCATTTACTTCATCTATTCTAGTAAGGGGTACCAAATCAAGAGTATAATTGATGATGTGATGCAAGTGTCTATAGAAAGACATAACCTTGCATTTAGGACAGTTAAGATTTATTTTTAAAAGCGTGCCAGATCTGCTTGCAGTAAATCAGAGCAGGAACTGTCCCTAAATGACAGACACAACTTCACATCATCAGCATACATTAAAATGTTAGAGTGTAGAATAATAGAAGGAAGATCTTTAATAAAGAGGTTAAAAAGCAGAGGTCCAAGATGACTACCCTGAGGAACACCAGACGTTACCAAGACGGGCCTCGAAATAGCCGACTTGAAGACAACGTTTTGAGTTCTGTTAGTAAGGTAATCGGATAACCATATAAGAAGATTATATGGAAATCCAATTAAATTCAATTTATTTATTCGAAGACATTGGTTAACAGAGTCAAATGCTTTACTGAAGTCGGTATAAACAACATCAGTCTGCATTTTATTTTTAAAGCCCTTGATCACTAAAGAGGAAAATTCGAGCAGGTTTGTGGTTGTAGATCTATGTTTAAAAAACCAGGTTGGTAAGGTGAAATTATGGAACTACAAAAATGAGTAAGCTGTGAAGTAATAATTTTCTCAAAAAGTTTAGGTGTAGCAGACATTTTTGAAATTGGCCTGTAGTTGTTAACGCAACTCTTAGGGCCACTTTTGTGTAACGGAATGATATGTGATTCCTTCCAAAGAAAAGGGAATGAGCAAGATGCAACAGATAAAGTAAATAGTCTATGTAAGAGTAGACATAAAGAGCCAGCGCAGTACCTAAGTACGCATCCTGGCAACCCGTCGGGGCCTGGGGAGAATACTGGTTTAATTAAATTGAGTTCACATAATACTGAGTCTTCAGTGATCAAGGGTTCAGGAATAAAGTTAGTTTTTGCAAATTATAGGGATAGGATGTACTAGGAGAGTAGCTATTAACAGAGTAAGTAGATTGAAAAAATTCTGCAAATAAATCGGCTGCAGCCTGATCATTTTTTGCCGTCGTATTTTCATATGAAACTGAATGAGGTAATAAAGATGATTTACGTTTAGAATTTACAAAATTATAAAATCGTTTAGGGTCCTGAGCAAACTGAAGCCGGCAACGACCCAAATATTCCTTGTAAAGTTGCAAGTTAAGTGAGTTAAAATTACATTTAGCAATAGAATAACGTGAAAAGTCGACATCATTCCCGGAACGTTTATATTTTTTAAAATATCGCGATTTTAAATTTTTTAGACTTGATAGCTCTCGGGTAAACCATGGGGGCTTATTAGAACTCACTGAGTACCTTCGAGGAACGCATTGATCAAAAAGATGTTCAAAGTGTCATAAAAAAGACACAGAGCAAATTCTAAGTTATTGCTCGCAAAAAACTAGGACCAGTCATGATTAATAATGAGATTGTTTAATTTGTTAAAATCGGATTTTCTAAAACAGCGAGGTTTAGACGCTGCTTTAGGTAGCACAGTTTGCTCAGAAACAGGAACATCAATGTTGTTCTTCGGGAAGCACGAGCGGATCTATTCTACTAACAGCACAAACTAAAGGATCAGATATATATATATATCGGGTAAGTTAAAGTCTCCCAATACACACAAAAAATCTCTATCCGAAAGATTAGAGGATATTAAACGTATATTAGAAAAGTGTTCAAGATAAACAGAAATATCCGATTGCGGCGGGATATAGGAGCAGGTTATATAAACTTAACTTAATTGCAACAAACTCAACATTAGGTAAGCAGCTTAATAATTCCGACGGAAGGTCAGAATCAACTGCGATTAATACGCCGCCACCCACTCTTGACACACGGTCACATCTATAAGTGGTGTACTTGTTAGTAAATAAATGCAAATTAGATATTTCAGGCTTTAACCAAGTTTCAGTGAAGGCAAGAATTTTATAATCAAAAGAGATACTATTTAAATATAGATTAGTTAATTTAGATTTAAGGCCTCTAATATGTTGGTACGCTAACAGGAAAGGAGAATTTAGTTTTTTGAAAGATTCGATGGATCAACTGTAGATAAATTAATTGGTAGCGAGACAGTAGGTCTACTTCTTTTATGAGGAGTAAACTCTTTGATAAGCAAATCATTTGGCCAAAAATTTTTACAACAAATTGTTGGGAATAATTCCGGCGGCACATTCAATTTAAAAGATGATATGTCTCTAACAAAAGAAAATTTAAATTTATCTACAGCTATAAGAGCACTAGGAAATTTCGACTGTACATACGCTTTTACGTCATCAATCGGAGTATCCGGATGCAACCTAGAGATAAATATCTGTTTCCTTAAGGGAACAGCTACAATAGGCTTGGGTGCAGGCAAAGAAGGCGGAGGAAATGTGTTAGATGTGGAAGGCAAAAGTATATTTGATAATGGACCGGCATCATCATCACTAACTACAATGGAAGGATAAATAGACTTGTTCGATACTATGTTAGGGTGTTTGACAGGTGTAAAAATGAAAGAATTCTTTGGAGACAAAGCAGAGACGTCATCCATAGGTGTATTAATAGGCGACTTTGGAGAAACGTCCAATACCTTAAGGGCACTGAACTGCATCTCCATTGTCTGAAATTCTTCATGCAACATATTAAAACCCTTTCGCAATCTACAGAAATTCTCTCTTGTTTGCCGAACAAATCTGGACATGTTCGCCTCAGCTTCACGACAAGATTCGCAAGACCATTTCAGTCCGCTGTTATTTTCAATAGAATCTCTAATTTTCATCGTGAAGCCGGCACATTTCACATGTACAAATTTGTCACACAACCAGCAAACAATGCATGCATCATTTGAATCTTGCTGGCATTTGCAGTTTTTAAAGCAGCAAACAAGCATTATAAAGAATTAAGCAGAACTTGCGGAAGGGTATTCAAATCAAAACAACACTACTCAAAGAGAGAGAGGGAGAGAGTAAGAACGCAAAAGAACGTTAGTTGAGAGAGAAATTGAAACGTTAAAGCTGAACTTAAAAATGTACGCGTAGTTGCAAACAAGTACAACAACGAGTACACAATATCTAGTACAGTTATTAGGATAGGGAGCTAAAAGCGAGAGAGTGAGAAGAGCGTTGAAGAGCGTTGAAGAGCGTTGAAGAGCGTAAAAGTTGCCAAGAAATGCAAAGAGCGTGGTGCACAAGAGCCAAAAGCGAGAGAGTGAGAGCGTAAAAAGTTCTAACTAACAAACAGCAACAACACAACCGCGAAAATTAATTGTTAATTTTAAGTTATGTTATGATTGTTAATAAACACACAACACCACACAACACCGCACAACAACTCAACACTTTATGCAATAGTACACGGAAAATTACAAATGTTAATTTAATAAGTCAAAAACGCACAAATTATGAAAGTTTCACAGAGCACAAAACAATATGGTTATGGTGGTTATTTTCCTAGCAAACAAGCAAGTTGAATCATCTCCTGTTGTTGGTCATCGCCAATGATGAAGTTCACCTGGTGGTGGTTCTCGTGATTCCCCTCCCCCTAAGGATGATTAAATCAGCCGGACGTGTCTTTTTCTTTCGTGTAGGTATAATTTCAATCAGTTTCTAATTGTCTAACATAGGTTTGTTTTATCTTTTGTATTCGTTATTTGACATGTTAATTGCATGTATAAATGCAGCGGACTAGAATGGATACCAACATAAATAAACAAATGAGGACCAAAACAGATGTGACGACGGGCTTAAAATAAATTATGCTGTAAACGGGTATGTGCGAAATGTGTATATAATATTGGCATGCATATATATGTATTTGTATATGTGTATATGGTTTTAAAAGTGAAATCGCTTAATTCTACCTTGACCTACCTAAAGAGCTCTCTGGGTGGTTAAAGGGGCGATGAAGTTGCATATACCATATATATATATATATATGGATATACCTATTCACATATATAATGTATGCATACGTGTTGCAATTTGAATTGAATGTCGTGTGTGTATTGTTTTGTCCTATTCTGTTTATTTTACATATATACTTTAATTTAATTAATAACTTTATTTAATACATTTCTTATTTCTTTTCTTTTCTTTATTTTGTCGCTATTTTTAAGCTTTAAATTTTATTAAATTATAATTTTTAATGAATTAGATTTTCTTTAATAAATTGTTTAATACATAACTAAAAAAATGCAGTAAGCTACAGTGGAGCAAGCTCGACAGTAGGAGACCCAGTACTTTTTGAGAGCAAAGCGTTCACTATAGATTGTTCTTCAATGTTCCGTACCATTTAATAGATGGCGCCACTAAAATGAACACAGGGGTCGCTAGCGTCTCTTCTTCTTCCTTTGCCCGTAACATTCTTAGTTGAATAACTTCCGCGTTTATCATCCGATTGGAATGAAATTTTCTCTCAGGTTTGGATCATAGTGTTTATTATATGTACCAACAATCAAGGCGCTAACATAAAAGGGGCTTCTTTAATTCGACTTCGAAATTTTGTATTTCAATTTTCAGGGGCGGAGGTGGGCGTGGCAAAAAACTAAAACAAACTTGATCAATGGGAGATATAGATGAGCCCACATGCTAAATTTGGTTTCTCTAACTCTTATAGTCTCTGAGATCTAGGCGACACAAAAGGGGACAGACAGACAGACGGACAGACAGACAGACAGACGGACATGGCTATATCGACTCGGCTGTTGATGCTGATCAAGAATATATATACTTTGTGAGGTCTGCCACGCCTCCTTCTGCCTGATACGCACATTTTTTTTTTGGAAAAACTTAATAGACCCATTTATATTTTTTCAAAGTACTGGGTCTAAAAACTTGCTGGGACTTCTTTATTAAATTTTTCTCGAATTTGCAGCTTTTATTTATTGTATCGACAGATCAACGTATACGGACACAATACCCGTGAGGAATGACAGCTCTGACACTGCCGGAGAGCTGTGGCGTTATTTAGTGCACTATCGCCAGAAGGCGTATGGAACGGACTCACTCTAGTTTTTTTTTTAAAAGGCAACCGCTTTTTAAGTTTAGGCCAACTGCCTTGGCGCTGCTCACTGCTGCTTACGGCTGTTTGCTGCTGGTTGCTGCTGTTTGTGCCCGTTTGCTGCCGTGCAACAATGCCTGTTGTGCCGTGGCCACTCTCGGCTGGTGATTGCACCGCCCTTGGGATGCCTTGGCTGCAGCTCGTTGCCAGCGGAATTGAAAGCACAATGGGAGCTTCAATTCCCCTAAATTCGGCACTGGGTCTTCCCGATCTTCTTCACGTCTCACGATTAATTATTTATATATACTAGGGGTTTGCCCCCTGCTCGCTTCGCTCGCCAACCCCCGGCTCGCTACGCTCGCTGAAATCTCGGGGGAAAATGTGAAGTGAAAATAGGAAACATTTCTCACAGCTATAGCCAGACCTTATGTCATTTCTAATTAGATAGCGGGAATTGTAAATTCAATTTTTCCCTGTAGTTGGACTTAAGACAATAGTAATAAGTAGTACTTTATATAATATAGAGAGTTTACATTTTCGCTGCTCGCTGTTTTAAAGTTTTCGCTGCAATTGGATTATTGCAGCAAGAGTGAGTAACGAATTTTGAAATCCGCAACACAAATGAATCGTTACACCCCCTCCCCTCCCCCACCCCCTCCCCCACCCCTTGTCCATCTTCTTTTGATCTTTTATTAATAGCATTAAAAGCCACTGTTCCTATGACAGCTATACGATATAGTGATCCGATCTTGACCAAATCTTCTCAGGATGTAGCAGTGAGTAAGGAATACATAATCTGTGAGTTTGGTTGAGATATCTCAAAAAATAACAAAGATCTTCATACAAAGTTTTAATTTGCATCTGGTTGTTCCTATGGCAGCTATATGATATAGTGGTCCGATCTTGACCAAATTTTCACAGGATGTAGCAGTGAGTACGAAATCCATTATCTGTGTTTGGTTGAGATATCTCAAAAAATAACAAAGATCTTCATACAAAGTTTTAATTTGCTTCGGGTTGTTCCTATGGCAGCTATATGATATAGTGGTCCGATCTTGACCAAATTTTCTCATGATGTAGCAGTGAGTAAGATATACATAATCTGTGAGTTTGGTTAAGATAGCTCAAAAAACAAAATAAAATTTCATACTAAGCAATTTTGACCTTTGACCCCCATTTTAGCCCCTTCCAGTGGGGATATCAAAAAATCCCGTCTTATTGCACGATAATTATTTCTCAGCTATGTTGTGTAAAAATTTCATCTCAATATCTTGAACCGTTTGGCCTACAGCGTGATGACTCAGTCAGTCAGTGAGTCAGTCAGGACAAAGAGTTTTATATATATAGATTAATTATTATAAATTATATAAGTGAACATAGGGGCACGTCCGTCCGCCTCGAACCTCAAATCATCTCTCTCTACAAGAAAAATTTTCGAACGTGATTTGCCAAAAATTTTGAGACCCTCTTCCTCTTCTTTCACTGCCTTCTTTTTCCCTCCAAATTGTTGGTGCAATACTGCTCCCTAATATTTCTCCCTATGGGCCAATGGACATAAGGGGCATTGATGACTATTGTTGTCGCACTCCAACATTTCCCCTCAACTCCCCGATATTTCCCTCGAATAAATTCCCAGGGAAAAATATCGCCTTTCGGGATGCGATTTTTTTTAATTTTTCGGGTCGGGCCGGGCGGGCTCGGGCTATACAGCAAAAACATCAGGCGGGCCTTTTTTCCATTTCCAAATGAGACTCGGGTCGGGCCGGGCCTAAAAAATGAGGCCCGCACCCATCTTTACTCTGTACCATATTTTCTTAGCAGAACGAGGGACGGAGCGCACTCTTAGTTAAGGAATATACAATTGTAATTAAAGAGAATGATTAAAGACTAATTGTATATTTTGTCGTCATGATGGCCGTGTCGGAGATATGATAGCTATTTCAGGACAGCTTGAATTGTGCGCCTTGCCGAGGTTAATCGATAAGTATTGTGTTAGTAACAATTGAACAATGATATCGATATTATATGTACAGGGTTCTTAAAGCCTTCTAAGTGGGATGACAGTTCGTTTGTTTGTCATCGTGCGTGACTCTTTAAGTTTTGTCGGTCCTTTTTAAAAGAACAGTCAAGGAGAGCAGACGCGAAAGAAACTCGCAACACTTCAGTGGAAATTAAATATAGCGCAAGCTAACTTTGGCGCGCCAAAGTTTTGATACCCTTGCAGTGCCCTGTGTAAGCTGTCAGATTTTTTACAAAATTTGGTAAATGTTAATTTCGAACCGATCGTTCCTAAGGCAGCTACATATATGATATTGTAGTCCGATTTACACCAAATTTGGTCAGCCTGTTTAAAACTTAATTAAACACACAATGTGTATATATGGTTCAGGTATTTTGAGAAACAAAAAAGCTTTTCATACTAAATGTTGTTTTCGACCCGAACGTTCCTATGGCAGCTATACGATATAGTAGTCGGATTTGCACCAAATTTGGTCAGCTTGTTTAAGACTTAATTAAACACATGTTTATATTTGGTTGAGATATCTTGAGAAACAAAAAAGTTTTTCATACTAAATGTTTATTTCCAACCGATCATTCCTATGGCAGCTATATGATATAGTTACCCGATCCGGCCGGTACCCACATATGTACTGCATGCAGCAAAAAGATGGACCTGTACTAAGTTTCATCAAGATAGCTTAAAAACTGAGAGACAAGTTTGCATAGAAACAGACAGACAGACAGACAGACTGACCGACGGACATGGCTATATCGACTCAGCTCGTCGCCCTGATCAAGAATATATACTTTATGGGGTCTGTGAGGCCTCCTTCAATGCGTTACACATTTCGTGACAAAATTATAATACCCTCTGCAAGGGTATAATAAAGATGGGTACAGAAAAGTCGCCGTCTAAGTCTTCGACGTTATATACATATAAGTTAAGGCCACACTTGCCAAAAGCCAACGTCTGTGCATGACCGGTACCAATGCACCGGAATGCACTCAAGCCAACACATGCCAGAATCAGCAAAGAGTCCAATGACCGGAACTCAGCGGCGCAGCCACATAACCATTGCCAAGGGACCTAGGTCAGCATAAAAGCAACCGTGGGATCGACGGTCACCACCTTACATAAGGCACCACCGTGGGACCAGGTATGGGACACCCGACACCTAAGTAAACAACAGCAACGACAACGGTAGCAGCAATAACGGCAGCAGCGCCAACTGCAGCACCGAAACCATTAGCAGCAGAAGCTTCTTTAATAATTACTTTTGATTGTTTAAGTTAGTTCTAATTTGAATGTAATAAAGGCCTGTTGGCTATATTTTTTGCAATCTAACAAGCTCCAACGAATTAATTGGCGCCCGAGCAGGGACCCGATCATCGCGACGCGTAATTACCTCAAGTAGCTAATGTTGCTATCGTGAAATTGCCTTAAGAAGCCACTAGTTAGCAACCGCGAGTAATACTGCCGAAATCGAAACAAAAACGGTGCCGCTAAAAAAACGATCGGGCCCAATATACCGCTGACGTTTCTGTAGTGCCTGCCCGCAGGATTCTACGTGTAAAGTGTCGCCGAGGAACCTGAGTAGTCCGTTGTCGCTCTGCCACATGATAAAAGGAGTCATTCCAGAGGACCAGCGTGGGAGATTGACCGGATGTATTTTTCACTGTGAGCTTACTTAGTGATTAAGAAATCGAAAAGAACAACAAGTTCCCAGTAAAATTTAAGTAAAGAAAAATCATTTTATATCATGAAATAAACAAATCAAAACTAATCGATAGAAAATCTAAGTTCGAATTTTTTTAAGTAAAGAAAGACTTTGCAAAGAACTTAAAATCTTTTTAAATAGTAATAGTAGTTTTGAGTGCAAAGCGTACACTATTGATTGTTCTTCAATAATGCGTACCAAACAATAGATGGCGCCACTACGAAGTTAATAAACACAGAGGTCGCTAGCGTCTCTTCTTCTTCCTTTTGCCTGGAACATTGTTAGTTGAATAACTTCCGTGTTTACCATCCGATTGGAATAAAATTTTCTGGACTGGTTTGGATCATAGTGTATATTATATGTACCTACAATCAACGCGCTAACATTAAAGGGGCTTTTTTAATTCGACTTCGAAATTTTGTATTTCAATTTTCGGGGCGGAGGAGGGCGTGGCAAAAATCTAAAACAAACTTGATCAATGGGAGATATACATAGATGAACCCACATACCAAATTTGGTGTCTCTAGCTTTTATAGTCTCTGAGATCTAGGTGTTCATATTTTTAAAATTTCTAACAGCCGTATACTATCCGTTTATTATCCGATCCGGATAAAACTTTCAGGACAGGATTGGACTATAGAGTTTATTATGTATGCCAAAAATCATATAGCTAGCATTAAAGGAGCTTTCGTAATTTGACTTTGAAATTTTGTTTCAAATTGACGGGGCGGAAGGGGCGTGGCGAAATTCCAAATCATACTTGATTAATGCAAGATATAGATGAACCTAAATGCCAAATTTGGTGGCTCTAGCTCTTATAGTCTCTGAGATATAGGTGTTCAAAAAAGGGACAGACGGACATGGCTATATCGACTCGGCTGTTGATGCTGATCAAGAATATATATACTGTATGGGGTCTGCCCCGCCTCCTTCTGCCTGTTACGCACATTTTTTTTTGCACATACTTAATAGACCCATTTGTACTTTTTAAAGTACTGGGTCTAACAAATATTCATCCAAGCCTTATAAATCCACCCATATAACACATCGGCTGATAAGTCCGTAGGATAACACATAAGGGGCGCTACTAGTTCAAAACCCATATTTTTTTTGGAAAGAAGGATCTTTTATAGGGTACTAGCCAAAGTTTCGTTTAAATCCGGTAAACGGTTAACAAGATACAGAGGTTTCAGTGATGCAACTTTTGAGATTTTTGAAAATACCGATGTTAAAAATTTTCTTGTGTTTATTTTTAATTTTTTTCTTGTGGAAAAAACACCGCTCAAGCCAAATCTTTTCATGATAAGTGCTATTTGGACCCTGCTCCATCAAGAAAAATTGTAAGGAAGTGGTTCGGTGACTTTTAAGGTGGTCGTACGATCACCGATGTTGCTGAACCTCTTGGTCGTCCTTAAATGGTGGTAACACCGAATAAAAATAAAAAAGTCAAAATAATCGGTTGAAAAAATTGTAAAGTGAATTTTCAGAAGATAGTTGACACCTTACAGACTAAAAAAAAAATTCATCGGCTTCATTTGCATGAATATTTGTCCATGATAAAGCTCTGTTAAAAGTGGCTGCCGCGTTTGCGGTCTAAGCAGAATAATGCGTCATTTCTAAAGTCGTTTCTACCATGGCGAAATTGCATCGAATTACTTCAGCAGATACCATTGTCAATAGATCTGGCTCCAAGTAAATTTTAACAGTTTGCAGACCTAAAAAAAAACTGACCGGGAAGAGATAATGTTCAAATTAACAAATAATCACCTAAAAAAAGGCCTGTTTTGCTCTCGCAAATTGCGAAGCTTTTCGATCCAGCAGGGTGGTTAGCACCTTTCATAATTCGAGCAAAAATGTTCATGCAGGAAATCTGGCTCCAAGAATTGGGCTGGGGTGATGCACTTCCTGATGACCTGACAAGAAAGTGGCACGACTTCTTGAGCCAATACCCACGACTCGGAGAAGTTCGTATTCCCAGATGGGTGGAGTTCCGTCCAAAGGGACGCACTCAAATCCACGGATTCTGTGACGCATCACAACGCGCATACGGCGCTGCCATCTATGTGCGCACTGAGACGAATGGGACGTTTGCAGTGCATCTTCTTACTGCAAAAACTCGAGTCGCTCCTATCAAAACGGTTTCCTTACCGAGACTCGAGTTGTGTGGAGCAGTTTTATTGGCAGAATTGTCTGCGACAATCATGCCGCAATTGTCTCTCACACAGTGCGAACAGTACTATTGGTCGGATTCAACAATAGTACTCGCTTGGTTGAACAAGCTTCCATGTACATGGACTACATTCGTCGCCAATAGAGTGACTAAGATTACTCAGGTCACCGACTCCAAGAAATGGGCCCACGTGCGATCCGAGCACAATCCAGCAGATCTCGCAAGTAGAGGTGTTTCCCCAGGGGATCTCCTAGACAGCAAATTGTGGTGGCACGGGCCAGATTGGTTGCAACTCGAACAGAACCAATGGCCCATTCCAGTTGAAGTGTCTTTAGACACAGCGATAGAGCAGCGCCCTATAAAGGTCAACATCGCAATTTCCTCCCCTTCATTCAAGCTACTTGAGAGATTCTCGAAATTCGAAAGAGCTTTGCGAGTAATGGCTTATGTATTCCGTTTCCGTTTTCTGCAAAAAGTCCTCCACTCCCATGAGAGTCGACCTTGACCACGCAGAGCTTTCAGTCGTTCAGGATCGACTTATAATCCTCACCCAACGTCATGAATATTCCGCAGAGTACAAATGTCTGTCCGAGAAAAAAGCTGTACTGCGCTCCAGCAGTCTTCTAAATCTTAATCCTTTTCTGGACAACAAGGGTGTCATGCGCGCATGTGGGCGTATAAGAGCATCTGACATGCTGCCACCACATTTCCTTGCATGGTGGTAACCAGTTGGTTGTACATCTCATACGTTCGAAATACTGGATTCCAAAGCTCAAGGTGTTGGTAAAGTCCGAAATCCATTCTTGCAAGGTTTGCATACTCCATAGAAGAAAATTGCAAACACAACTTATGGGTGCCCTGCCTGCCAGCCGAGTCTCCTTTTCCCGACCCTTCACACATACAGGTGTAGATTTTGCCGGCCCTTTTGACGTGAAGAATTACACTGGTCGTGCGTGCCTCATCACAAAAGGGTACGTGTGCGTCTTCGTGTGTTTCAGCACGAAGGCGATCCATTTGGAGGCGACTTCCGATTTGACGACAGAAAAGTTCTTGGCAGCTTTTGCAAGATTCGCAGCCAGACGTGGATGTCCATCGGAAATGTACTCCGATAACGGCAAAACATTCGTCGGAGCTGCCAAGGTCGTTTCACATGATTTTTTGGAAGCCACGAAGAAACTCATTCTGTGCAAATACAGCCATCAGAAGTTGTTCTGGCATTTTAACCCCCCAAGTGCTCCGCACATGGGCGGCCTTTGGGAGGCAGGCGTCGAGAGTTTCAAAACACTCTTCTTTAAATCCGCTTCGTCTTTGAAACACACCTTTGAAGAGCTTTCCACATTGCTTTCTAAGATCGAAGCATGTTTAAACTCACGGCCAATCTCTCCAATGTCCGAGGACCCGACTGACCTTCTGGCGCTGAGTCCCGGTCATTTTCTTGTCGGTGGTCCCCTCCTTTCCATAGCAGAGCCTGAAATCAAGGAAAGCGCAATGTCCATATTAAACCGGTGACAACGTGTTAAGGCACTCCACCAGCAGTTCTGTCTCCGTTGGAAAGATGAATATCTCAAAGAATTGCACAAGAGAAACAAATGGCAATCACCAACGCGAGACCTTCAATCCAATGACTTGGTTATTATTAAAGAAGATAATCTTCCAGTCAACGAATGGCGGCTTGGACGGGTTCAAGCTGCGTATCCTGGCATCGATCAAAGAGTCCGGGTGGTCGATGTCTTGACGACACGAGGTGTTGTCAAACGACCAATTGCAAAATTAATTTTGCTTCCTACAGAGACGGACATTCCGTCTCCAACCCATCAATAACCTATTTCCATTATTAATCTCCGCATCCGCTTGATTTTCAGTACGCTTCATACCCAATGGCACCCCGTGCAAACAAAGATCAGGGCAGACGTTCTCGGTCACTTAATGTGACCATTGTCGTCACATTCATAGAAAAATGGCGGACAGAAAGATGTCAAAATGGTGGACATAATGTGGCCATTGTCGTCACATTCATAGAAAAATGGCGGACAGAAAGAGGTCAAAATGGTGGACATAATGTGACCATTATCGTCACATTCATAGAAAAGTCGCGGATTGAAACATGTCAAAATAGAGGACATAATGTGACCATTATCGTCACATTCATAGAAAAGTCGCGGATTGAAAGAAGTCAAAATGGTGGACATAATGTGACCATTGTCGTCACATTCATAGAAAAAGGGCGGACAGAAAGAGGTCAAAATGGTGGACATAATGTGACCATGGGCGTCACATTCATAGAAAAATGGCGGACAGAAAGAGGTCAAAATGGTGGACATAATGTGACCATTATCGTCACATTCATAGAAAAAGGGCGGACAGAAAGAGGTCAAAATGGTGGACATAATGTGACCATTGTCGTCACATTCATAGAAAATGGCGGACAGAAAGAGGTCAAAATGGTGGACATAATGTGACCATTGTCGTCACATTCATAGAAAATGGCGGACAGAAAGATGTCAAAATGGTGGACATAATGTGACCATTGTCGTCACATTCATAGAAAAATGGCGGACAGAAAGAGGTCAAAATGGTGGACATAATGTGACCATTATCGTCACATTCATAGAAAATGGCGGATTGAAAGATGTCAAAATAGTGGACATAATGTGACCATTATCGTCACATTCATAGAAAAGTCGCGGATTGAAAGAAGTCAAAATGGTGGACATAATGTGACCATTGTCGTCACATTCATAGAAAAAGGGCGGACAGAAAGAGGTCAAAATGGTGGACATAATGTGACCATGGGCATTACATTCATAGAAAAATGACGGACAGAAAGAGGTCAAAATGGTGGACATAATGTGACCATTATCGTCACATTCATAGAAAATTGGCGGACGGAGAGAGGTCAAAATGGTGGACATAATGTGACCAATATCGTCACATTCATAGAAAAATGGCGGACGGAGAGAGGTTAAAATGGTGGACATAATGTGACCATGGTCGTCACATTCATAGAAAAATGGCGGACGGAGAGAGGTCAAAATAGTGGACTTAATGTGACCATTGTCGTCACATTCATAGAAATATGGCGGACAGAAAGATGTCAAAATGGTGGACATAATGTGATCATTGTCGTCACATTCATAGAAAAATGGCGGACAGAAATAGGTCAAAATGGTGGACATAATGTGACCATTATCGTCACATTCATAGATAATGGCGGATTGAAAGATGTCAAAATAGAGGACATAATGTGACCATTATCGTCACATTCATAGAAAAGTCGCGGATTGAAAGAAGTCAAAATGGTGGACATAATGTGACCATTGTCGTCACATTCATAGAAAAAGGGCGGACAGAAAGAGGTCAAAATGGTGGACATAATGTGACCATGGGCATTACATTCATAGAAAAATGGCGGACAGAAAGAGGTCAAAATAGTGGACTTAATGTGACCATTGTCGTCACATTCATAGAAAAATGGCGGACAGAAAGATGTCAAAATGGTGGACATAATGTGACCATTGTCGTCACATTCATAGAAAAATGGCGGACAGAAATAGGTCAAAATGGTGGACATAATGTGACCATTATCGTCACATTCATAGAAAAGTCGCGGAAGGAAACATGTCAAAATAGAGGACATAATGTGACCATTATCGTCACATTCATAGAAAAGTCGCGGATTGAAAGAAGTCAAAATGGTGGACATAATGTGACCATTGTCGTCACATTCATAGAAAAATGGCGGACAGAAAGAGGTCAAAATGGTGGACATAATGTGACCATTGTCGTCACATTCATAGAAAAATGGCGGACAGAAAGAGGTCAAAATGGTGGACATAATGTGACCATGGGCGTCACATTCATAGAAAAATGGCGGACGGAGAGAGGTCAAAATGGTGGACATAATGTGACCATTGTCGTCACATTCATAGAAAATGGCGGACAGAAAGAGGTCAAAATGGTGGACATAATGTGACCATTGTCGTCACATTCATAGAAAAATGGCGGACAGAAAGAGGTCAAAATGGTGGACATAATGTGACCATTGTCGTCACATTCATAGAAAAATGGCGGACAGAAAGAGGTCAAAATGGTGGACATAATGTGACCATTATCGTCACATTCATAGAAAAGTCGCGGATTGAAACATGTCAAAATAGAGGACATAATGTGACCATTATCGTCACATTCATAGAAAAGTCGCGGATTGAAAGAAGTCAAAATGGTGGACATAATGTGACCATTGTCGTCACATTCATAGAAAAAGGGCGGACAGAAAGAGGTCAAAATGGTGGACATAATGTGACCATGGGCATCACATTCATAGAAAAATGGCGGACAGAAAGAGGTCAAAATGGTGGACATAATGTGACCATTATCGTCACATTCATAGAAAAAGGGCGGACAGAAAGA
>JAWNND010000243.1:0-61909 GCA_035043265.1 Drosophila testacea
CTTAAATTCTTCTATAAGTGCATCCCTCAATTGGTTCCAGGTGGTAGCTGCTGACAGTTGTGCGACACGTTGTGCTGCTCCAGTTGTCTGAAGTTCTATGGCTCCAAATAGTACGCTGTGCTGTCTGACATCTTGAGTTAGATACAGTTGCATTATGTAATCAACTCTTCGTATGAACGCTGTGAGCTCTTCCGTTTGTCCATCAAAAACGGGCACTTGTTTAATTTGTCCAAGAGCTTGTTTTATATGTAGCTCTGATAGACACATGATTGGTGTTGAGTCTGGTAAAGCTGATGTTGTCATTGTAGATATTTTTGTTTTATTTTATTTTGATTTAATTTTATTGTTTAGTTTATTGTGTGGCCTGGGATATAAGTTATCCTTTAGTGGTCACAAGAACAACAAAATTTGTATTCGTCGATTAATAAGCACTTTGATTTAACCTGGGACTTTAGTTATTCTTTAATGGTTAAATGTTTTAATTGTAACTTATTTACGCACGTCTGTTCTTTAGGCGGATGTGTATTATTTATGTTTCACTTGTTTAAGTTCAACAGATTTAAGACTTAGGATATCGCGAATCCTTTAATTGTCCTTTTACGTTGATAAACTTTAAAAACTTTAACACATCCTACCGGCTGCGCCAATAACGTAGTTCACTTCACGTTAGTTTTAAAAAAATATTTTATTTATTTTAAATGTGAAATACAGAACTGCGGAGTTTCGAGTAAAAATCAAGACTAATCTTATGATAAAAAGTTGACGCTTAACAAACCTCGGCTTCAGAGAATTTGGGAATAATTCTACTCTTAAATAAACAGAGATTTTAGGCATGGCTCTCTTAATATGTAGAACCTTTGGACTTTAAACAAAAGCCTGGATTTGTGCCGCGTCGGCATAATTGACCCTTGGTGAGAATAGCAAGTCCAGGATGTTTACGTTATCGTTTAAAGCGTGGGAGCGCTCGATTTGTTATTTTCACCAACGGTATCAAGTTACATGATAATAAAAATTTAAGTGCGTATGTGCTTATGTGGTATTGTGAATATGTTACTAAATATATACTAGGGTTTGCCCCTGCTCGCTTCGCTCGCCAACCCCGGCTCGCTACGCTCGCTGAAATCTCGGGGAAAAATGTGAAGTGAAAATAGGAAACATTTCTCACAGCTATAGCCAGACCTTATGTCATTCTAATTAGATAGCGGGAATTGTAAATTCAATTTTTCCCTGTAGTTGGACTTAAGAAAATAGTAATAAGTATTACTTTATATAATACTAGGGGGTTTGCCCCCTGCTCGCTTTGCTCGCCAACCCCCGGCTCGCTACGCTCACTAGTAAGCTCACTAGTAAGTGAAAATAGGAAACATTTCTCACAGCTATAGCCAGACCTTATGTCATTCTAATTAGATAGCGGGAATTGTAAATTCAATTTTTCCCTGTAGTTGGACTTAAGAAAATAGTAATAAGTATTACTTTATATAATACTAGGGGGTTTGCCCCCTGCTCGCTTCGCTCGCCAACCCCCGGCTCGCTACGCTCGCTGAAATCTCGCGGAAAAATGTGAAGTGAAAATAGGAAACATTTCTCACAGCTATAGCCAGACCTTATGTCATTCTAATTAGATAGCGGGAATTGTAAATTCAATTTTTCCCTGTAGTTGGACTTAAGAAAATAGTAATAAGTATTACTTTATATAATACTAGGGGGTTTGCCCCCTGCTCGCTTCGCTCGCCAACCCCCGGCTCGCTACGCTCGCTGAAATCTCGGGGAAAAATGTGAAGTGAAAATAGGAAACATTTCTCACAGCTATAGCCAGACCTTATGTCATTCTAATTAGATAGCGGGAATTGTAAATTCAATTTTTCCCTGTAGTTGGACTTAAGAAAATAGTAATAAGTATTACTTTATATAATACTAGGGGGTTTGCCCCCTGCTCGCTTTGCTCGCCAACCCCCGGCTCGCTACGCTCAATAGTAAGCTCACTAGTAAGTGAAAATAGGAAACATTTCTCACAGCTATAGCCAGACCTTATGTCATTCTAATTAGATAGCGGGAATTGTAAATTCAATTTTTCCCTGTAGTTGGACTTAAGAAAATAGTAATAAGTATTACTTTATATAATACTAGGGGGTTTGCCCCCTGCTCGCTTCGCTCGCCAACCCCCGGCTCGCTACGCTCGCTGAAATCTCGCGGAAAAATGTGAAGTGAAAATAGGAAACATTTCTCACAGCTATAGCCAGACCTTATGTCATTCTAATTAGATAGCGGGAATTGTAAATTCAATTTTTCCCTGTAGTTGGACTTAAGAAAATAGTAATAAGTATTACTTTATATAATACTAGGGGGTTTGCCCCCTGCTCGCTTCGCTCGCCAACCCCCGGCTCGCTACGCTCGCTGAAAACTCGGGGAAAAATGTGAAGTGAAAATAGGAAACATTTCTCACAGCTATAGCCAGACCTTATGTCATTCTAATTAGATAGCGGGAATTGTAAATTCAATTTTTCCCTGTAGTTGGACTTAAGAAAATAGTAATAAGTATTACTTTATATAATACTAGGGGGTTTGCCCCCTGCTCGCTTTGCTCGCCAACCCCCGGCTCGCTACGCTCACTAGTAAGCTCACTAGTAAGTGAAAATAGGAAACATTTCTCACAGCTATAGCCAGACCTTATGTCATTCTAATTAGATAGCGGGAATTGTAAATTCAATTTTTCCCTGTAGTTGGACTTAAGAAAATAGTAATAAGTATTACTTTATATAATACTAGGGGGTTTGCCCCCTGCTCGCTTCGCTCGCCAACCCCCGGCTCGCTACGCTCGCTGAAATCTCGCGGAAAAATGTGAAGTGAAAATAGGAAACATTTCTCACAGCTATAGCCAGACCTTATGTCATTCTAATTAGATAGCGGGAATTGTAAATTCAATTTTTCCCTGTAGTTGGACTTAAGAAAATAGTAATAAGTATTACTTTATATAATACTAGGGGTTTGCCCCTGCTCGCTTCGCTCGCCAACCCCCGGCTCGCTACGCTCGCTGAAATCTCGGGGAAAAATGTGAAGTGAAAATAGGAAACATTTCTCACAGCTATAGCCAGACCTTATGTCATTCTAATTAGATAGCGGGAATTGTAAATTCAATTTTTCCCTGTAGTTGGACTTAAGAAAATAGTAATAAGTATTACTTTATATAATACTAAGGGGTTTGCCCCCTGCTCGCTTCGCTCGCCAACCCCGGCTCGCTACGCTCGCTGAAATCTCAGGGAAAAATGTGAAGTGAAAATAGGAAACATTTCTCACAGCTATAGCCAGACCTTATGTCATTCTAATTAGATAGCGGGAATTGTAAATTCAATTTTTCCCTGTAGTTGGACTTAAGAAAATAGTAATAAGTATTACTTTATATAATATAGAGAATTTACATTTTCGCTGCTCGCTGTTTTAAAGTTTTCGCTGCAATTGGATTATTGCAGCAAGAGCGAGTAACAGTACTAACTAACATACTTATCCGCTTGGCAATCATTCCAGCACCTCCAGTGTTCTTTATATATATACTAGGGGGTTTGCCCCTGCTCGCTTCGCTCGCCAACCCCCGGCTCGCTACGCTCGCTGAAATCTCGGGGAAAAATGTGAAGTGAAAATAGGAAACATTTCTCACAGCAATAGCCAGACCTTATGTCATTCTAATTAGATAGCGGGAATTGTAAATTCAATTTTTCCCTGTAGTTGGACTTAAGAAAATAGTAATAAGTATTACTTTATATAATACTAGGGGTTTGCCCCCTGCTCGCTTTGCTCGCCAACCCCCGGCTCGCTACGCTCACTAGTAAGCTCACTAGTAAGTGAAAATAGGAAACATTTCTCACAGCTATAGCCAGACCTTATGTCATTCTAATTAGATAGCGGGAATTGTAAATTCAATTTTTCCCTGTAGTTGGACTTAAGAAAATAGTAATAAGTATTACTTTATATAATATAGAGAATTTACATTTTCGCTGCTCGCTGTTTTAAAGTTTTCGCTGCAATTGGATTATTGCAGCAAGAGCGAGTAACAGTGCCATATACTGAAAATTGATTTTGAAAGCTGCAACACAAATGAATCGTTACACCCTCCCTCCCCTCCCCTCCCCTTGTCCATCTTCTTTTGATTGTTTATTAATAGCATTAAAAGCCACTGTTCCTATGGCAGCTATACGATATAGTGATCCGATCTTGACCAAATTTTTACAGAATGTTACAATGAGTACGAAATCCATAATCTGTGAGTTTGGTTGAGATATCTCAAAAAATAACAAAGATCTTCATACAAAGTTTTAATTTGCATCTGGTTGTTCCTATGGCAGCTATATGATATAGTGGCCCGATCTTGACCAAATTTTCAGGATGTAGCAGTGAGAAAGAAATACATAATCTGTGAGTTTGGTTAAGATAGCTCAAAAAACAAAAAAATTTCATACTAAGCAATTTTTACCTTTGACCCCCATTTTAGCCCCTTCCAGTGGGGATATCAAAAAATCCCGTCTTATTGCACGATAATTATGTCTCAGCTATGTTGTGTAAAAATTTCATCTCAATATCTTGAACCGTTTGGCCTACAGCGTGATGACTAAGTCAGTCAGTCAGTCAGTCAGTCAGGACAAAGAGTTTATATATATAGATAAGTTAACACCCTGCATATCAAAGTCCCAACACAACAACAACAATATGAGTACATAGGCAGTCTGGTCAAATATAATATTATAAAAGCAGCCAGACAACATCAACAATTTAGTTGATAATACAACAACAAACATTAGCGGCTAAACCAAAAAAACAACTTAAGCAACTACCAAATCACGCGGACACAGGTTGCGCAAGAAGCCACGAGCGCGGGACTGGCGGATGCGATTGGACACCCTCGATTAGCTGCTCCTGACTTCATCACGGCGAAAGCAGAATGCCAAGGAGAGCCAGAATGCTGTCTGCGTTTCCCCTAATACAGAGCCAACTCCCTCTGAGATCACCCTGTGGCAGAAAGTTGAGAAGCGCGTTAAATTACCACCCATTCGCAGGAGCCGTCCAGATGCAGTCATGATCCGCTGCAAGGATAAAGAATCATATTCAGATATCTTAAAAACAGTCAAGGATGATGGATCGTTGCAGGAGTTCAAGGAGATGGTGTCCGGCATAAGGCGCACTGCCGCTGGCGAAGTTCTGCTGAACTTGACGAAGGTGGCAGACGAGAGCACTTTTAAACTACAAAAGGCAACACGAGACGTCCTGGGGGACAGGGCGGAGGTAAAAGCTCTTGGTGATAAAGTCACTCTGGAAGTTCGTGGCATAGCCGAGGGAACAACATGCGAAGAAGTGTTCGAGTCATTTTTCAGTGTGGTGGACTGCGATCTAACTAGCGAAGCAAAACCGAAGATCCGCCAAAGATATAATGGCACGTTGATAGCTACAATAATTTTGCCAAGGAATGTAGCTGAACAACTGTTAAAGCTTGAAAAAATTCGTATTGATTGGGCAGTTTGTCGTTTGAGGCAAAAAGATGAACCCAGGAGATACTATAAATGTCTCGATTTTGGACACATCGCGTTAAGATGTAGAAGCAAGCATGATGTTTCCAAGCTCTGCTTTAACTGTGGATCAGCTGACCATACAGCAAAAGTATGCACATCAAAACCTGCCTGTATAATTTGTACGAGAGCCGGAGTAAACGCCACAGATCATGCGTCCAACAGCCGTAAATGCCCAGAATACATGGAAGCGGTGGGAAAAATGAGACTATGAAGTTCCTACAGATCAATTTAAATCACTGTAAAGCGGCGCAGGAGCTGCTGCATAAAACGGCGGCTGAACGACACATCAACATTACCATTATTAGCGAGCCATACAAGTATATTGACTCGAATAAGTATGCCAGCAACACGACCAACTCTGCATCAGTTTGGGCATGCTCTAGTGAGCCATTTTTCGTAGACAACGTGAGTTCTGGTGCGGGATATGTAAGAACCTTTTCCACAGGGATCTGGGTGTATAGTTGCTACATGCCGCCTAGATGGAGCACACAAGAATATGGAAACGCATTAGACGAATTAGTGGAAGACGTACGCACACATACACCGTCGATAGTAGCTGGAGATTTCAACGCGTGGGCAACCGAGTTGGATTCACGTTTCACGACTGCCAGAGGAGAGCTCCTGCTAGAGGCGTTTGGAGTCCTAAACCTGGTTCTTGTAAATGAAGGTTCCAAAAACACGTACAGAAAAGGACAAGCTGCGTCAACCGAGGACTTGATTTTCGCCCCGCCTCAGCTAGCTCGCTCGATGAGTTGGTATGTCAGCGATCTCTACACGGCAAGGACCACATGGCTATTCTTTTCAATCTCCAAGAATAATCACATAGAAATCATCTGTCATTGGCAAGACAATATAAAGTTAAGACCTTCAATACTTCAATATTCCGGGAGAAGCTTGCCAACGTGAGTATTAGCGGAAACGGCGAGAGAAATGGCTATGGAGGTGCAACATCAGGCTTGTGAGGCCAGCATGTCGAAGGAAAAGCAGTCGTTACAAATCTGTTTATTGGTGGAATCCCGAGATAGCGGAACTGAGAATGGAGAGCAATAGAGCCCGACGAATATACACACGAGCGGCCCGCGGTTCAGCATCAAGTGAGCTTCTGCGAGTCGAATTCAAGTCAAAGCGTCGAGCTTTTTGAAACGCCATTCGTTCTAGCAAAAAACGTTGTTTTCGCTTATTATGTGACGAAGTAGACCGGAATCCCTGGGGTCAGGCGTACAAAATCGTTATGAAAAAACTCAATGGCTTTCGAAATTGCGATCCCACGGACCAGACTAAACTGGATAAAATAGTTCGCTTCTTATTTCCTACCCACCCGGCGAGGCAGCTGTTACCCTAACCAGCATCACAGCATAGCCTCAACGTTGAACGGATATCCTCACAGGAGGTTCTCGACCTGGCGAGGAAGATTCCCGACGACAAAGCACCTGGCCCAGATGGTATCCCAAATAGGGCGGTCAAGCTCGCGGTATCGTTGCACGCATCGATTTTTGCAAAAATGTTTTCTACTTGCCTTTTGGAGGGAATTTTTCCCAGATGCTGGAAGTCAAAAAAACTTCTCCTTCTTACAAAGCCTGGAAAAGCACCCGTAGATCCAGCTGCCTATAGACCAATTTGTCTACTGGACTCAGGTTGCAAGTTGTTTGAAAAAATCGGAGTATTTCATTAGGCTCATTAGCGATTATTTAAATGATCGTACACTCGAGTTCGACACAGACGCCGGCATAGGATCATATAATGTCACAGCAGGAGTTCCACGGGGTTCCATTCTGGGTCCGACTCTGTGGAACACGATGGGATTTTACGCCTGGAAATTGTTGGTTTTGCTGACTAGATAGCCACAATCGTGGTGGCAAAAAACCTGCAAGATGCCGAGGAACGGGGAGTGGAATCAATTAAGAGAGTCCGTCGCTGGCTGGGTGAGCTTGGTCTCCAATTAGCTGAGCATAATTGATGCTGTCCTCATAAGCAGCAGAAAAGAGGCCGAACAAGCCACACTTTTGCTCGAAGGTGCCACAATCATCTCCAAACGGTCGACTAGGTTCCTTGGAGTTCACATGTACGCTCGACTCTCTTTTAAAGAGCACCTGTTGTACACGCACCAGAAGGCAGCGCTGGTCAACATGCGTCTTACTAGGATGATGTCAAACCATAGTGGAGTTAGATACAGCCGCAAACAGCTGCTCAGCAGTGTACTAAAATCCACTATTACATACGCCGCTCCGGTATGGGCAGAGTCGGTAAATAATCCTTCGTACTTCAAGGACATCGAGTTGACGTACAGGATGAGTGCCTTAAGAGTCTGCAGTGCGTTTAGGACGGTTTCAGCTGAGGCGGCTTTACTAATCACAGCTATGGTCCCGATAAAAATTGGTCAGTTGGTCGAAAGCGAAATTGGCGACGTTGTCACCACGAGAACATTATGTACCCACATGCTGAGGAGCCCAAGCATTTGGTCGGCAGTTTCATGCTTCGCCAAGGCGGTCATGGATAAATTAAGGAGTCGCCAGACTTAGATAAAGCTATAAACTGGATCTGTGAAGCATTACCTAACGTCAGTCCCGCAGCTCCGGTTTTCATATATACCAGCTAAGGCATATACCAGCTAACATCTCTTTCTACTGTCACTTTCTTTCTTTACTTCATACTCAGTCTTGTAAATATTTCTATTTTTCCCTATGTAGTCTACTCTCTAATAAACAATGAATTAAAAAAAAACCCTCGATCAGCAACGTTCTGCAGGTGCGAACGGCAGAGGGTACAGAGACGAAGCCACGTGCGCTGAGTGCGCACCCTTTAGGCCAGTGACCGTGGAACCAGCGGATGCAAGACGACACCCAACCAAACCCAAGTGTTAAGGTACGCAGCCCCAACACAAGGAGCGGTAACAACGACCAATGGCAGCCTAAGACGAAAGCAGCGGTATGAACAGCAGCGGCAGCCGGCAGAGCGTAGGTTAAGTGGATAATTATAAGACATAATTGTTTTAGTTCTAATCAAACCACCAATAAATACTGATGTATTTTTTTTTAAAGAAATAACACAGTTTCTTAATTTATATATATAAAAAGAACATCAATTGCTTTCATAGCCAATTAAGTTATTTTATAGCTTTCTTGGCAACTCCAATAACAACAGACAGCACTAATTTTTTAATTGCTTTGCATAGTTAGATTTTGTAGTTAGTTTTCCTTAAAATAAGTGACAATAACAGCACAACATCAACTAAAGCAATAACAACAACAACATCAACAACAAAAAAAACAACAACAACAACAAACACAACACAGTTACTGCCTGCGCAAGCCGTTTTAAGCCTTAAAAAAATTAAACTTTATAAAAAAATTTAAAAAAAAAAGTAGAAGAGCCCAAGGCGACATTTGTGCACATTAATTCATGATAATTCGGGGTCTATTTTGGAAAAAAATGTCGTTAAGCTAAGTAGTGATGTTAATACAACACTATTTACTCCGTTTTTTCAGTTCCACTTGGGTTTTTCCGTTAAATAAAGATTTTTTCTAACCTTCTTTGTTTAAAAAAAATCCAACCATGCCAAGTGACAGCAGAAAGGTTGTTCACAGTCCATCTCGCACGCCTCAGCAGAAAATTTTACCTGTGATCAGTACTTATGATGAAACTGCACCAAGCTTACAAGCCGAAACCCGACTCACTCGATCTGCGAGTCAACAGAGAAAAGTTAGTAGAACGTCCGCATTAAATAATTTCATTTCAACGACAGATCGAATGAGCCAACTCCAAGCGCATTTTGCATCCCATACTAATGTTTCATTAGTTAAAAGTGTCTCAAGAATTCCAGCACTGTTCCATAGTACTTAATGACGATAATAATGGGGATAGTGATAATACTGACAACACGACTATTCATGCGAAATTTTCATATTGTTGCTCAGTTTATGAGAACTGCGCCGCAGAGCTCGCTGAATTAATTGAAAATTCGACAGTTCCAGTTCCTGTTCAGTTACCTTCCTATCAGCCAAGGGGCTGGCGTCTGCCTCCTGTAGACACAGAAGTCTTTGATGGAGACTATCTGAAATGGCCTACTTTCCGGGATATTTTCACTGCGATTTATGTTAATAATACGAGTCTGACCCCAGTTGAGAAACTTTTTCACTTAACATCTAAAACTAGTGGCGAAGCAAGAAAGATCGTAGTGAAATCCCCGCTCACCAACGATGGTTTCGCGTCTGCGTGGAAAGCATTGGGTGATAATTTTGAAAATAAGCGACTTCTGGTGCCGAATCAATTAAAGATACTATTCAGTTTGCAATCTATTTCCCACGAGTCCGGAGCAGCAATTAGAGATATGCAGAACACCATCCAAGGGTGTCTAACGGCTTTATAGCAATCTAAAGTCTACAGCGAATCTCCGTTCTCCAATAGTATTCTCGTATTTATGTTTTCGTCAAAGCTTTCAAAACAGACTGTATCTCTTTGGGAGCAGTCTATCCAAAGCCAGGTGGTTCATTCTACATGGGAAGATTTTAACGCGTTTCTGGTACAGCGCTATTGTACTTTGGAAAGGATTGAGGTCGTTAGCTTACCCGGAAGTTCACAGATTCAAAGTAAACCATCTCGGAGGGAGCCCATATCCAAGCGGGTGAATTTTTTTGAACCTAAGGTGAACCCGAAGCTACAAACTTGCAAGTTGTGCTCCAAAGAAAAACTATCCCATCCGATTATATCGGAAATTTGTTGAGATGTCAGTGAATGAGAGATCCAATACGATCAAACAGCGCAAACTGTACTTAAACTGTTTTGCCAGAGGACATCTCTTGAAAGACTGTACTAGCGCTCATAACTGTCATACTTGCAAGGGACGTCATAATAATGCCTCCAGCAGTTTTGGACCCATCTTCATTACAGTCCACTTCCAATCAACCGCAGGCAAGAGTCCAAAACTATTTTTTTGCGGGCATGCACAGAGTTCTCCTTGGAATAGCTCTTATCCATTTGTGCCACAGGGGCTCTTAATATACAGCGCGAGCACTGATTGATTTTGGATCAAAAGCTACGTTTATCTCCGAGCGGCTGTTCAAAATGGTTTAACTTCCGTTGCAACGAGTCGAGGCTCAAGTCTCCGGGCTCAATGAAGCCATTGCTACCCAGCCTCAAAATCGGATAATGTTCTTCCAAAGTTGGCAGGAAATCTGCCCTCCTACACTATTCCACAAAGCGCTTTGGAAGGCCTCCCCAGTCTGGAGTTTGCCCATCCACAGTTCTATAAGAGCTCACAGATAGATGTGCTTTTGGGCGCTGATATCCTTCCATCCATATTATTAAAGGGCTCCCATCCCAACATATGTGGCACTCTCCTAGGGCAACATACTACTTTCGGTTGGACGATCACCGGCCCTGTTTCAAATTCCAGTGTGATATCCATTTCGTCTTTCACTACTCGGATTTCATTGAGTTCTTAAGCGAGAATAGAGAAACTTCTCACAATCTTCAGGACTATTTGGATTTAGGTCATTTGAGACCAGTCCCTCCTTCTAACCGTTTCGACAACTTTTGTCTGCCTCATCATGCTGTCTACAAGCCAGACAGCACCACTACTAAGCTCCGCGTTGTATTCAACTCAACACAACAACGGCAACAGCCTTAACGATGTCCTTCATTCAGGACCCGTCCTTCAAGCGGATTTGACAATGCAAATCCTAAAATGGCGTTTCTTCCAATACGTCTTCAATGCTAATATTACAAAGATGTATCGGCAAATCCTTGTGAATCTTAAGCATACGCCCTACCAGAGAATCCTGTTCCGAACCAAGGATACTGAACTCCGGGACTTTGAGCTCAATACGGTCACATTTGGTGTGAATTCTGCTCCATTCTTGGCAATTCGAGTCTTTCAGCAACTTTGCAAAGATGTGCAGTCTCGGTCTCCTCACGCAAGTGACATAATCTCCAATTGCATGTATGTTGACGATGTGTTGGCAGGAGCCCATACGAAATCGCCTGCAACTCAAGCAAGCGCTTGATTCCGCAGGTTTCCCTTTACGAAAATGGACGTCCAATGAGAAGGACTAGCTGAAGATTATTCCGAAGAAGCATCGATTAAGATTTGATTTCCTAGAAATTAAAGAAGCCAGTGATGCCAAGACGTGTTCTTTTCCTCTCCTACCAAGCTCCTAGTCCAACAATCTGTATCGAAGCGAGAAGTTCTATCTCAAATTGCTAAGCTTTTCGTATTCCCAGATGGGTGAATTTCCGTCCAAAAGGACGCACTCAAATCCACGGATTCTGTGACGCATCACAGCGCATATACGGCGCTGCCATCAAAGTGCGCTCCGAGATGAATGGGAAGTTTGTAGTGCATCTCCTTACAGCAAAAACTCGAGTCACTCCTATTAAAACGGTTTCCTTACCGAGACTCGAATTGTGTGGAGCAGTTTAATTGGCAGAATTGTCTGCGACAATCATGCCACAATTGCCTCTCACACAGTGCGAACAGTAATATTGGACGGATTCAACAATAGTACAAGCTTCCATGTACATGGACGACATTCGTCACCAATAGAGTGACTAAAATTACTCAGGTCACCGACTCAAAGAAATAGGCCCAAGTGCGATCCGAGTAAAATCCAGCAGATCTCGCAAGTAGAGGTGTTTCCCCAGAGGATCTCCTAGACAGCAAATTGTGGTGGAACGGGCCAGATTGGTTGCAGCTCGACCAAAATCAATGGCCCATTCCAGTTGAAGTGTCTTTAGACAGTGAAGTGTTTTTAGAGCAGCGCCCTATAAAGGTCAACATCGCAATCGCCTCTCCTTCATTCACGCTACTGGAGAGATTCTCGAAATTCGAAAGAGCGTTGCGAGTGGCTTATGTGGCTTATGTATTCCGTTTTGTGAACATTTGCAAAAAGTCGTCCACTTCCATGAAATTCGACCCTGACCACGCTGAGCTTTTAGTCATTCAAAAACGACTTATAATTCTTATCCAACGTCAAGAATATTCCGCAGAATACAAATGTCTATCCGAGAAAAAATCAGTACAGCGCTCCAGCAGTTTCTAAGCCTTAATCCAATTCTGGACAATAAGGGAGTCCTGCGAGCTTGTAAGCGTATAAGAGCATCTGACATGCTGAGCTATAATGAACGACTAAAGATGTGGATGTACGTCGGCAATGTACTCCGATAACGGCAACACATTCATCGGAGCTGCCAAAGTCGTTTCCCATGACTTTTTGAAAGCCACAAAGAAGCTCATTCTGTGCAAATACAGCCATCAGAAGTTGTCCTGGCATTTAAGCCCCCCAAGTGCTCTACACATGGACGGCCTTTGAGAGGCAGGCGTCAAGAGTTTCAAAGCACTTTTCTTTGAATGAAGCGTCTTTGAAACACACCTTTGAAGAACTTTCCACTTTGCTCTCTAAGATCGAAGCATGTCTAAATTCACAGCCAATTTCTCCAATGTCAGAAGACCCGACTGACCTTCTGGCACTGAGTCCCGGTAATTTTCTTGTCGGTGGTCCCCTCCTTTCAGTTCTGTCAGGGCAGACGTTCTCGAGGAACTGCTTCGTTCCGATGCCGAGTCTGCCGAGGAGTTCACGCATTGCGCAAGTGCCAGCGGTTTATGCAATTGACAGCGGAGAAGAGGCTCATCAGCATTCGGAAGAATCCCTCCCAGAGGGTGTTATAATTTTGTCACGAACGCATTGAAGGAAGCCTCATAGACCACATAAAGTATATATATTCTTGATCAGGGCGACGAGCTGAGTCGATATAGCCATGTCCGTCTGTCTGTCTGTCCGTCTGTTTGTTTCTATGCAATCTTGACGAAACTTGGTACAAATCCGTCTTTTTGCTGCACGCAGTATATATGTCGGAACCGGCCGGATCGGATCACTATATCATATAGCTGCGATAGGAACGATCGGTTTGACATCAATATTTTTTATAAAAACTTTTTTGTTTCTCAAGATATTTCAACCAAGCTTACAGACTGTGTTGGAGTTCCATGTTAATGAAATTAACTGAGATCAGACGCATGCCTTGCGTTTTTGTTTTGATTTGTGCTTTGCTTGGTGTGTACTCTGTGCACTCAGTGGCAGCTTCTGGCGTATGACCAAAAATGCGCAATTGCCACATCTCGTATCATGTTGTTGTTGTTACAAATTTTAATTTTGTCTATTTCAAAGTTGATTCGCAGCAATGCCCTCAGTCTGCGCTTACCCTATGCTGATGTGCGAGTAAAATGAAATGGCATAATAAAAAGTAAATACGATAAAATACGATTTATTGGTCTTGCGACATTCAAAATAAATTTTCAGTATGTGACACTGTTACTCGCTCTTGCTGCTATAATACAATTGCTGTGATCACTTTAAAACAGTGAGCAGCGAAAATGTAAATTCTCTATATTATATAAAGTACTAATACTATTATTTCAAGTTCAATTGCAGGGAATAATTGAATTTATATTTCCCGCTTTCTTATTACAAATGACATAAGGTCCGGCTATAGCTGTGAGAAGTCTTCCCTATTTTCACTCTACATTTCTCTCCGAGATTTCAGCAAGCGTAGCGAGCCGGGGGTTGGCGAGCGAAGCGAGCAAGGTTACTCCTATTTATTATATAAAATAATATTATATTTAATTTTCTTTGATTTCCTAATTCAGCATATAAACAATTGCATTAGCCACTAATTTTTTGAAATAAAAATGTAGTTAAATAGTTACAAATTTATATATAGTAGTATAATATAATATAATCGGAGAACCCTATTAATACAAAATTAAATCAAAGCACTCGAATGACACAACCAATCACCTTAAACAGGGTTACTATTTATCGAGGTGGTTAAGACTTCCGCTTGATTCGCCAGACCTCTCGGGTCGCTTCTTTTTTTGGGATCTCGTTTTATCGTTGTTTTTTCACACTTCAGTCCACCTATGATTCGTTCCAAGTTTGTTGTCGGTTTCGAAGACCCCATTCGTAAAATGTGTTTTTCTTTCCGATATCATCTATCAGGTGATTTTTGTCGAAGTTAATCTCTATTTTTTCTGGAACCTTGAAAGCATCTGCCACTTTACTCTTGGTAAGAGTCTTTTTTGCTGTTTCGTTTGCTAGCTGCGACAATTTGTCTTCCAGGTCTTTTTGCTCTTCTAGAAATTTTTGACGTCATTTCCCATCTTAAAGGATTTCTTCAATCTTTTTCCTAAGTGAACTGTTGGAGGTATTTTGTTTTGTAATCGCCTTGTTGACCACGTTATGCCTCGACTCACAACTGGGATTTTGGTCACTAAGGTTAGGTGGGAAACGTAATCGTTTATTTTGCGATTGTGGATACATCTATTTCTTACCACTGATTGGGGGAGTTAAGAGATAAGTTGCTATGCTACATACAGTGGCGTGCAAATTTGAGCTTGCAGCTATTGCCTTTAAACACTTGTATAATCTACATAATTGCGTTGATATAAACAAAATAAAGTAGGATATTTACTTTACAGCGATAGAGTTAGCAAAGTTTTTTAAGAAATGCGAAAGAAGTCCATTTTAATAAACTGCTTAAAATTTAAATACTGCCTTTTGATAATTTATATATCAGGTGTGCGGTGCGCCAAAAAAATAGTGTGTAATCGGCAATGAGATACATTGAGATTCTAAAAAAAAAAGAGGAGTTGATTTTCCTGCTTAGTGGCTACAACGTAAATTTTTTGTGAAGAAGCCACAATTTATCAATTGCGTGCAGCGCTAAAATTCATGATGGATTCTACACAGGAGGGAGCTGCTGGAATAGAGCTGATTCAGGAGGTGGTAGAAAATGAGATAAATTGTCGATTAATGGAGCAGCAGAAAATATGCAGACAGAAGTAAGATAGGTGGTGCCAACTGAAGAAGGGCTGAAGAAGGGCACGTGAGAGAGATGGAGGCAACCATATTGATTTCACAACAGAATGTGTATACCCAAGCGTAAATACGCCTGCTGAAGCTACTTAACCACAATTGCAAGTATTGGAAGATGATGAAATTCAGCAACTCACTAAAACAATGAAAGTGCTGGAAATGAGAAAGAGAGTGGCTGAGTTACACATAGCTACTGTCCAAGCTGAGAAAGAATTAGCGGACTTGCAAAATGTACCAAAGGCTCATGTAGCCCCATTGACATGGAAAGACTTGCGACTTGAGACAAAATACAATACAATACAATATTTCGTTGTCATGACTGGAATAGCGGCACAACCAGAGATGGCTACCTCCAATATAGTCAAGTTCGTCGTAGAAGAGTCGCAAGATCGGACAGGCATGGCAGCAGCTATGCTCTATTGCAATTCCTTAAGTGAGTTGCGTGACCATATGATAACATACGAGAAGGCTCGCCAAGTTACTATGTTTGCGAATGGTCGCACCAATCAGACATCTCAAAAAAAAAAAAACAACCTGTGAGCAACGTGACAGGACAACGCCAAAAGTCGAACGAGACACGTTGCTACAATTGTCGTCGTTTTGGGGGAATGATGAAGGAAGCACTCAACCAAAGCGGCCAGAGATGAGCGTAAGGTGACAATAGCCGTAGCAGAGTATGAAAAGTAAGGGTGAGAGCAACGATGACAAATTAGCAGCAGTCCAGTTAATAAAATTCTGAGTTATGTCTGGTGAAGAAGGAAGCACAAATATTTATAGTTTGCTTGATACGGGTAGTCCCGTAAGTTTTTTTCATAAGTATAGATGATAGATAGTATTACTAATGATAAGACAATAATTAATCAAAATGATAGTGATATTGAGGACTTAAAAGAATACGAGGAATTTAACAGCTTATGTGCGAGCGTTGAGATTGCAGAAGAAGCAATTGTTAATATTGGCCGAGAGTTTGGCCAAGTCACAGCAGCGAGATGTGAGGAAGTGACCAAAATTTCTAACTTGCAGAAGAAGTGTGGTTTCACGGTTCCCCGAAATATAAAATGAGCATACGAGTCACAGACACGACACCATTTTATTGTAGCCCACGATGCTTGTCGTACTATGAATGGGACAAAGTATTTGAAATCGTGGGGACCTTTTGGAAAAGATAATTATTCGTCATGAGTCCCTTTACGCTTCCCCGTTGGTATTATTAAGAAAGAAATCAGGACAAGTCAGTATGTGTGTCGACTATTAAGGGCTGAAAAAAAGAATTATCAAGGACAATTTTCCGTTATCCCTCATTGAAGATTGATTTGAGTATTTAGAGAACAAGTTGTGCTTTTCTGAGCTAGATTTTAAAAGTGGATATCACCCATAGGAGTAGAGGAAAAGTCTATTCCATTAACATCATTCGTAACCCCTCAGGGCCAATATGATTACCTTAGAATGCCGCTTGGGCTTAAAAATGGTTCTACTATTTTTCAGATATTCATTTCTGATCTTATGAGATTTTATCAGAAAAAAAAATATTGTGGTAGAGCGTATTAGTGAAAATATCCTAGAGATCAATATGAAAAAATGTGTCCTTTTGTAAACAAGAAATAAGAGTTCTTGGGTTATAAGGTGACTCGAAAGAGTATAGTTCCAAGTGATTATCATATAGAAAAAAAAAACTACTTGATTCTAGTTCACGGCGCAATATTTTTAGAGAGACAAGATGATGAAAAAATCCATCCTATTTCATTCTACTCATTCAAAACAGAAGTTGAATCGCGATATCATAGCTTAAAATTGGAAACGTTGGCCATAGTTTACGCATTGCGGCGTTTTAGAGCATATTTAGAGCATAGGTCCTTTAAGATAATTACCGATTGCAACTTTTGGGTGCATGCAATAGCGCCCAGTGCAATAGAGCCCATGGGCGCTATTTCGCAACCAAAAGTGCAATAAAGCCCATGGGCGTAAATTCACTTTCTAAAATGCAATAACGCCCACGGGCTTTATTACACTTTTTAGCTCAAAACAAATTAATTTTCTTATTTAGTTTTTTTTTTTATTGAAATATTTTAATGTGACTTTCAACTATTTGTCTACAATATGGGCAGAGCAATAGAGAATAATTTTTTTTTTGCATTTTCATCAAAGCAATTTTTGCAAATTTTGAAGTGACTACATGGTACTAATGCTACATCGCGTGGCGCATCGTTGCATATTATATAATGCACGTCCACCATTTGACTGAATGCGAATTGAGGGATTGTCAGGTTAAAAGCAAATCTTTCAAATTTGCCGAAGGTCAACCATGGCGAGTTGCAACAGTTCCTAAAATAAAATTTGCGCAAATACAGCTTTCAAGGCTTTACGAAGAGCCAATTCGTAGTCAGTCATAAAACTTGTAGCTTCAAGATTAAATAAATTTTGGTTTATAAAGCCAAAAAGGTGCTCATACGCCTCCCTCGTTTTTCTCGACATCAATAAATGAATGGAAAAGTCTAAAAAACAAGGAAATGTTACTTTATGTTAATAATGCAAAATACAATTACTTACATGGTTCATTAAATGAAAGTGTACAACAAGTAGTTGCTTGTAGCCACAAGATGGAGCAGTGTCGAACGTTCCATCAAGGGAATAATGTCGCTCGCCCGTACTCTTCTGAATTATATCCGAATTGATCCATGATTGTTTGACGATAGAATGGCATTTTGTTAAGCTTGGATAGCCCATATTCCTTGATAAAATCGTCGTCGTCAAAAAGCAATTTGGTTTCGAGAGGCGTTTTTGGGTTTTTTGGCATTTCTTCTCTCCGAATATTGAAAAGCTGCCTTCGCATTTTTGGAAAATGTACGAGTGTCACAGCATCTACATCATTTTGGCACTCTTCGTCAAAAATTTCCCTCACTCCTTTTCTCTTTAGACCTTTTTTTTCACACTGGTCTTTCACTGAGTTAATAGGCTTAATTTTTAAATCAACTCTTCAGGAGGAGCATGATTATGAGTGCAATTAATGCTCAATTGCGTGCAAACACCATCGTCTGATATGTTCAGCGTAACAAAACAATTTAGCATGTAACAAGTGTAACGCGAGGCACTTGCACTTTTGCTTTTAATTTTAAATAATTGCCGCTCACTTGTTAGCAATACTAGCTTCGAATTTTTTCTAAATCCCGGAACGTATTGAATCTCGAAATTTCCCACGGAAATACAAAAATTTTGCTCTGACATTATGGGTGTTTAGTTCAGCGATTAATGATGTACTAATAAAATTCTCCACGTGCATATGCATTGAACAAACTAATATTTCTTTTTTCTAGAACTAAATAACTGTTCTTTTCTCTACTTTATTTTGATCAAAGATTTGGTCAAAGATAAGGGGGGACTTTTAAAAAATTTTGTAAGCTCGTGGGCTTTATTACACTATTGAGTGCAATAAAGCCCACGGGTCTTAATTCACACTTGTCGTGGGCGTTATTTCATTTTAGAAAGTGAATTTACGTCCATGGGCTTTATTGCCCTTTTGGATGCGAAATAGCGCCCATGGGCTCTATTGCACTGGGCGCTATTGCACGCACCCGCAACTTTTTGGTACAGACTTTAAGTAGAAGAATCAGTGCTCCAAAAATAGCCCGTTAGTCCCTAGAGTTTGAAAATTATGGTTATTCTATAATTCATAGAACTGATGTTTACATGGCACACGTGGCTGATCTAAGTTGGCAATCGCAAGTTGTAAACGCTCTTGTAAATGAGAAAGATATTATTATAGACCGAAATAGAGAATCAGAAAACATTGTGAGTAGCACCGTTGGAAACATTGTGCGCGAACATAGAGAAGAGAATAGTGTTTACTGCAGCGATGAAGATGAAAACGAAAGAAGGTAGAATAAAAAACCATAGTGTAGAGCGTAGAGGCGAGATCAAAAAGGTGTAAATGATTTAATGAAAACGTATTGATTCCTATTGATGCGTACTAAAGTCTCAAAACATATTCGCAATTGTCTACCATGCCAAAAACAATTCATAATCGAACTTCGCATAGCATTCCGAACTCGCCGATGCCCTTTCACACAATCCATATAGATCACCTAGGACCTTTACCAAGTATTTTATCAAAGAGAAAACATATTCTAATAGTAATCAACGCATTTTCGAAATTTGTCAAGCTCTTTCCAATAAACAGTACCAGCACCAGAGAAGCTAAAGATGCCATCTTTAAGTATTTTGAATTTTACAGTCGGCATACGAGAGTTATATCTGATCGAGGCACGTGTTTTACATTTTCAGAGTTCGGTCAGTTTCTGCAGAAACGAGGCATAGAGCACGTCAAAGTGGACACTGGCGCACCTCAGTCCAATGGGCAAGTTGTCCTTACTCCTATGCTAAGCAAATTATCAGAGAATTTAGCAAGCTGATTGGTATAAGTTGATGAACAAAGTAGAACACGCTATGAACAACGCTGTTCATAGCAGTACTCAGGAAACACCTAGGTTGTTGTTGTTTGGAATGTAATATTACAATTTAGGTTTAAAACTAACCGCCAAATGTTATTAATAAGTTGGTAAGCAACACTGCGCAAAATGTTTGAAGTATCGGTATCAGAAGTAATATCGATACATCAAGCATTTAGTTCGATCTCTTCTCTTGAGACTCCTGAATAGAACAGACGCACAGTAGGGCGAAAATGCCAAAATCGTGCCATAATTAAATGGAGCTCTGTAGCATATAAGTTGTGATGCCATCTTTTTAAGAGAACTAAAGTGTGACAAAAAAACTTAAAAGATTGAAATATTTAGTGGAATACTTATTTTTTAAACAGAAAATTTTTTAAAATTTTACCTGTTTTTCGGAAAAAAAATATTGTATTCGAAACATAAGAAGTTTAATTCTAGCCAATACTGATTTGATATTAAGTTTTTATTTACTCAACAACAAAATTACTTAAATTAGAGTTTTTCACTTGAACTTCAGGTACGTTTTCTAATAAATCTAAAGCTGATTTTGGCGTTTGGTTTATTTTTAAACCCTGTACTTTGAAAAACTTCAAAAGGGTCTATGACGTTTGTCCAAAAAAATATGTGCGTAACAGGCAAAAGGAGGCGTGGCAGACCCATAAAGTATATATATTCTTGATCAGCGTCAACAGCCGAGTCGATATAGCCATGTCCGTCTGTCTGTCTCATTTTGTGTCGCCTAGATCTCAGAGACCATAAGAGTTAGAGACACCAAATTTGGCATGTAGGTGCATCTATATCTCCCATTGTTCGAGTTTGTTTTCGATTTTTGCCACGCCCCTCTCCGCCCCCGGAAATTGAAATACAAATTCCGGAGTCGAATTACAAGAGCTCATTTAATGTTAGCGCCTTAATTCCTTCATATGATAATCACTATAGTCCAAAACAGTCCTGCAAATTTCATTCAAATCGTATGATAAGAGCAGAAGTTATTCAACTAACAATGTTATGGGCAAAATGAAGAAGAAGACACGCTAGTGATCTCTAAGTTTATCAAGTGGCGCCATCTATTGAACGCTTTGTACTCAAAAAGTGCTGGGTCTCCTACTGTCGAGCTTGCTCCACCGTAGCTTACTGCATTTTATTTCATTGATTTGTGAAATGCCGCGTTACTGAAGGATCCGATGAAAGAAACATTATATTTAAAACATCGAGGTTGCACTTTCCCGACTGCATCTATATATATAAAACTCTTTGTCCTCACTGACTGACTGACTGACTGACTGACTGACTGACTGACTTAGTCATCACGCTGTAGGCCAAACGGTTCAAGATATTGAGATGAAATTTTTACACAACATAGCTGAGACATAATTATTGTGCAATAAGACGGGATTTTTTGATATCCCCACTGGAAGGGGCTAAAAAGGGGGTCAAAGGTCAAAATTGCTTAGTATGAAATTTTTTTTGTTTTTTGAGCTATCTTAACCAAACTCACAGATTATGTATTTCTTACTCACTGCTACATCCTAGTTAAGATCGGGCCACTATATCATATAGCTGCCATAGGAACAACCAGATGCAAATTAAAACTTTGTATGAAGATCTTTGTTATTGTTTGAGATATCTCAACCAAACTCACAGATTATGGATTTCGTTCTCATTGTAACATTCTGTAAACGTTTGGTCAAGATCGGATCACTATATCGTATAGCTGCCATAGAAACCGTGGCTTTTAGTGCTATTTATAAACAACAAAAAGAAGATGGACAGTGGGTGGGTGATCGGGAGGAGGGGGTGTTACGATTCATTAGTGTTGCGACTTTCAAAATCAATTTTCAGTATATGGCACTGTTACTCGCTCTTGCTGCAATAATCCAATTGCAGCGAAAACTTTAAAACAGCGAGCAGCGAAAATGTAAATTCTCTATATTATATAAAGTACTACTTATTACTATTATCTTAAGTCCAACTACAGGGAAAAATTGAATTTACAATTCCCGCTATCTAATTAGAAATGACATAAGGTCTGGCTATAGCTGTGAGAAATGTTTCCTATTTTCACTTCACATTTTTCCCCGAGATTTCAGCGAGCGTAGCGAGCCGGGGGTTGGCGAGCGAAGCGAGTATTATATAAAGTACTACATATTACTATTATCTTAAGTCCAACTACAGGGAAAAATTGAATTTACAATTTCCGCTATCTAATTAGAAATGACATAAGGTCTGGCTGTAGCTGTGAGAAATGTTTCCTATTTTCACTTCACATTTTTCCCCGAGATTTCAGCGAGCGTAGCGAGCCGGGGGTTGGCGAGCGAAGCAAGTATTATATAAAGTACTACTTATTACTATTATCTTAAGTCCAACTACAGGGAAAAATTGAATTTACAATTCCCGCTATCTAATTAGAAATGACATAAGGTCTGGCTATAGCTGTGAGAAATTTTTCCTATTTTCACTTCACATTTTTCCCCGAGATTTCAGCGAGCGTAGCGAGCCGGGGGTTGGTGAGCGAAGCGAGCAGGGGGCAAACCCCCTAGTATTTTTTAATTTCGGGACCGTGAATAAAAAATGTATGTAGAGTTGGCGACAAATTATACCAAGGGTATAAATTTACAAAATGTCTTGCTCTACACATCACGAACAAACAAATACACAATACCTGCTTCGTTTTCCACGGTAATTTAAGGTGTTTTTAGGGCTACCGAATTTAAAATTTTGGAAATGACTTTACTTATTAAAATTGCATTTCTCCGAATAGGCAAAAAAAGGGAACTCTAATTTTTTTAGGACGTAAAGTTTTTAAGTTTTATTGTTTTTAAATATAATTTAAAAGACGGATCTAGTCTGGATACTAACTTTAAGTCCAACGATCACCTAAAAAAATTAATTGTTTTTTTTTTAAATAAAGAAAAAGTATAAGAAATGTTTTTATGAAAACTGTATTTATGCTAATAAACTAAGAAAACTGTATTTATGCTAATAAACTAAGAAAAAATTTATTTTGGCGCGACATTTGCTCTAGTCGTCCCAACGTGAGACGTACAGATTAAAAATGCAGTAAGCAAGAGTGGAGCAAGCTCGACAGTGGGAGACCCTGTACTTTTTAAGTGCAAAGCGTTCACTATAGATTGTTCTTTAATGTTGCGTACCAGAAATTTAAATAGACTGCGCCACTACAAAGATATCAGCTAATTAGCACAGAGGTCGCTAGCGTCTCTTCTTCTTTACCCATAACATTGTTAGTTAAATAGCTTCCGCGCTTATCTTCCGATTAATAATTTTCAGGATAGGTTCGGACCATAGTGTATATTATATGTACCAAAACCAAGACGCTAGCATTGAAGGATTTCTTGTAATTCGACTTACAAATTTTGTTTTTAATTTCAAAGGGCGGAGGGGGCGTGGCTAAAATCTAAGACGAACTCGTTCAATGCAAGATATAGATGAACATACACGCCAAATTTGGTGTCTCTTGCTCTTCTAGTCTCTGAGATCTAGGGGACACAAAGTGGGACAGATTTACAGACAGACGGACATGGCTATATCGACTTGGTTGTTATTGCTGATCAAGAATTTATATAATTTTTGGGGTCTACCACGCCACCTTCTGACAGTTACGCACATTTTTTTTGACAATCTTAATACACTCTTTTGTACTTTTTAAAGTACAGGGTCTAATAAAGTGCTTAAAATTAAAATACCGCCTTTTGATATTTTACAAAGCTGATTTTATTTCTAAAAACGTATAACATAAGAAAACTATTTACGAGCTACCAACACTGAAGCCTAGTACCAATCAAAGTTGAGGCAGGAGCGAAATAAAAGTGTCTAATTTTTTCGCTGGTAAGCAGCTAAAAGCAATTGCCAATACAACGCATAAAACAAACAAAAGTTGAATGGTAACTCTGTTGCTGCAGCCGTTTTTTTATTCAAAAGAGGAAACAAATGCAATGAAAATTGTCTTAATTTAACGATTACACAAGTTTACAGCCATTTTGCCTTTTAGCCCTAAGTATTTTTCCCGTATAGATTTTGACGATCTATACTCGAATAACCTGAGTAACCAATGAAAAAATTAAAAAAAAAAAAAACTCAAAAACTACTCCATAGAAAAGTTTTTAAGATATTTTTTCATGTTTAGGAGTTCAAAATCTATACGGGAAAAATACTAAGGTCTGAAAGGCAGACACAATTTAATTCTGCTTGCTTTTAGCTACTGTTTTTAGACGCAGTACTTTTAAAAAGTACAAATGGATCTATTACGTTTGTGCAAATGTGTGTAACAGGCAAAAGGAGGCGTGGCAGACCCATAAAGTATATATATTCTTGATCAGCGTCAACAGCCGAGTCGATATAGCCATGTCCGTCTGTCTGTCTCATTTTGTGTCGCCTAGATCTCAGAGACCATAAGAGTTAGAGACACCAAATTTGGCATGTAGGTGCATCTATATCTCCCATTGTTCGAGTTTGTTTTAGATTTTTGCCACGCCCCTCTCCGCCCCCGGAAATTGAAATACAAATTCCGGAGTCGAATTACAAGAGCTCATTTAATGTTAGCGCCTTAATTCCTTCATATGATAATCACTATAGTCCAAAACAGTCCTGCAAATTTCATTCAAATCGTATGATAAGAGCAGAAGTTATTCAACTAACAATGTTATGGGCAAAATGAAGAAGAAGACACGCTAGTGATCTCTAAGTTTATCAAGTGGCGCCATCTATTGAACGCTTTGTACTCAAAAAGTGCTGGGTCTCCTACTGTCGAGCTTGCTCCACCGTAGCTTACTGCATTTTATTTCATTGATTTGTGAAATGCCGCGTTACTGAAGGATCCGATGAAAGAAACATTATATTTAAAACATCGAGGTTGCACTTTCCCGACTGCATTTTCTTGAAAAATGTTCTCTATAGATCTTAAAATCTTTGTTGCGTGCTGGGCCTCCTCGGTTAATTGCCCAGTTGAAAGCAATGCATCTATATATATAAAACTCTTTGTCCTCACTGACTGACTGACTGACTGACTGACTTAGTCATCACGCTGTAGGCCAAACGGTTCAAGATATTGAGATGAAATTTTTACACAACATAGCTGAGACATAATTATTGTGCAATAAGACGGGATTTTTTGATATCCCCACTGGAAGGGGCTAAAAAGGGGGGTCAAAGGTCAAAATTGCTTAGTATGAAATTTTTTTTTGTTTTTGAGCTATCTTAACCAAACTCACAGATTATGTATTTCTTATTTACTGCTACATCCTGAGAAAACTTGGTTAAGATCGGGCCACTATATCATATAGCTGCCATAGGAACAACCAGATGCAAATTAAAACTTTGTATGAAGATCTTTGTTATTTTTTGAGATATCTCAACCAAACTCACAGATTATGGATTTCGTACTCACTGCTACATTCTGAGAAAATTTGGTCAAGATCGGACCACTATATCATATAGCTGCCATAGGAACAACCAGATGCAAATTAAAACTTTGTATGAAGATCTTTGTTATTGTTTGAGATATCTCAACCAAACTCACAGATTATGGATTTCGTTCTCATTGTAACATTCTGTAAACGTTTGGTCAAGATCGGATCACTATATCGTATAGCTGCCATAGAAACCGTGGCTTTTAGTGCTATTTATAAACAACAAAAAGAAGATGGACAGTGGGTGGGTGATCGGGAGGAGGGGGGTGTTACGATTCATTAGTGTTGCGACTTTCAAAATCAATTTTCAGTATATGGCACTGTTACTCGCTCTTGCTGCAATAATCCAATTGCAGCGAAAACTTTAAAACAGCGAGCAGCGAAAATGTAAATTCTCTATATTATATAAAGTACTACTTATTACTATTATCTTAAGTCCAACTACAGGGAAAAATTGAATTTACAATTCCCGCTATCTAATTAGAAATGACATAAGGTCTGGCTATAGCTGTGAGAAATGTTTCCTATTTTCACTTCACATTTTTCCCCGAGATTTCAGCGAGCGTAGCGAGCCGGGGGTTGGCGAGCGAAGCGAGTATTATATAAAGTACTACATATTACTATTATCTTAAGTCCAACTACAGGGAAAAATTGAATTTACAATTTCCGCTATCTAATTAGAAATGACATAAGGTCTGGCTGTAGCTGTGAGAAATGTTTCCTATTTTCACTTCACATTTTTCCCCGAGATTTCAGCGAGCGTAGCGAGCCGGGGTTGGCGAGCGAAGCAAGTATTATATAAAGTACTACTTATTACTATTATCTTAAGTCCAACTACAGGGAAAAATTGAATTTACAATTCCCGCTATCTAATTAGAAATGACATAAGGTCTGGCTATAGCTGTGAGAAATTTTTCCTATTTTCACTTCACATTTTTCCCCGAGATTTCAGCGAGCGTAGCGAGCCGGGGGTTGGTGAGCGAAGCGAGCAGGGGGCAAACCCCCTAGTATTTTTTAATTTCGGGACCGTGAATAAAAAATGTATGTAGAGTTGGCGACAAATTATACCAAGGGTATAAATTTACAAAATGTCTTGCTCTACACATCACGAACAAACAAATACACAATACCTGCTTCGTTTTCCACGGTAATTTAAGGTGTTTTTAGGGCTACCGAATTTAAAATTTTGGAAATGACTTTACTTATTAAAATTGCATTTCTCCGAATAGGCAAAAAAAGGGAACTCTAATTTTTTTAGGACGTAAAGTTTTTAAGTTTTATTGTTTTTAAATATAATTTAAAAGACGGATCTAGTCTGGATACTAACTTTAAGTCCAACGATCACCTAAAAAAATTAATTGTTTTTTTTTTAAATAAAGAAAAAGTATAAGAAATGTTTTTATGAAAACTGTATTTATGCTAATAAACTAAGAAAACTGTATTTATGCTAATAAACTAAGAAAAAATTTATTTTGGCGCGACATTTGCTCTAGTCGTCCCAACGTGAGAGGTACAGATTAAAAATGCAGTAAGCTAGAGTGGAGCAAGCTCGACAGTGGGAGACCCTGTACTTTTTAAGTGCAAAGCGTTCACTATAGATTGTTCTTTAATGTTGCGTACCAGAAATTTAAATAGACTGCGCCACTACAAAGATATCAGCTAATTAGCACAGAGGTCGCTAGCGTCTCTTCTTCTTTACCCATAACATTGTTAGTTAAATAGCTTCCGCGCTTATCTTCCGATTTATAATTTTCAGGATAGGTTCGGACCATAGTGTATATTATATGTACCAAAACCAAGACGCTAGCATTGAAGGATTTCTTGTAATTCGACTTAAAAATTTTGTTTTTAATTTCAAAGGGCGGAGGGGGCGTGGCTAAAATCTAAGACGAACTCGTTCAATGCAAGATATAGATGAACATACATGCCAAATTTGGTGTCTCTTGCTCTTCTAGTCTCTGAGATCTAGGGGACACAAAGTGGGACAGATATACAGACAGACGGACATGGCTATATCGACTTGGTTGTTATTGCTGATCAAGAATTTATATAATTTTTGGGGTCTACCACGCCACCTTCTGACAGTTACGCACATTTTTTTTGACAATCTTAATACACTCTTTTGTACTTTTTAAAGTACAGGGTCTAATAAAGTGCTTAAAATTAAAATACCGCCTTTTGATATTTTACAAAGCTGATTTTATTTCTAAAAACGTATAACATAAGAAAACTATTTACGAGCTACCAACACTGAAGCCTAGTACCAATCAAAGTTGAGGCAGGAGCGAAATAAAAGTGTCTAATTTTTTCGCTGGTAAGCAGCTAAAAGCAATTGCCAATACAACGCATAAAACAAACAAAAGTTGAATGGTAACTCTGTTGCTGCAGCCGATTTTTTATTCAAAAGAGGAAACAAATGCAATGAAAATTGTCTTAATTTAACGATTACACAAGTTTACAGCCATTTTGCCTTTTAGCCCTAAGTATTTTTCCCGTATAGATTTTGACGATCTATACTCGAATAACCTGAGTAACCAATGAAAAAATTAAAAAAAAAAAAAACTCAAAAACTACTCCATAGAAAAGTTTTTAAGATATTTTTTCATGTTTAGGAGTTCAAAATCTATACGGGAAAAATACTAAGGTCTGAAAGGCAGACACAATTTAATTCTGCTTGCTTTTAGCTACTGTTTTTAGACGCAGTACTTTTAAAAAGTACAAATGGATCTATTACGTTTGTGCAAATGTGTGTAACAGGCAGAAGGAGGCGTGACAGACCCCATAAAGTATATATATTCTTGATCAGCATCAACAGCCGAGTCGATAGAGCCATGTCTGTCTGTCTGTCTGTCTGTCTGTCGCTTTTTTGAACGTCTTGTTTTAGATTTTTGCAACGCCCTCCTCCGCCCCTTGAAATTAAAATACAAGATTTCGAAGTCGAGTTACAAGAGCCCCTTTAATGCTAGCGCCTTGATTTTTGGTACATATTATATACACAATGGTCCAAACCTGTCCAGAAAGTTTCACTCCAAATGGATGATAAGTGCGGAAGTTATTCAACAATAGTATGGGCAAAAGGAAGAAAAAGACACGCTAGCGACCTATGTATTAATTAACTTATCTTTCTAGTGGCGCCATCTATTGAATGGTACGCAACATTGAAGAACAATCTATAAGAACGCGATGCACTCAAAAAGTACTGGGCCTCCTACTGTCGAGCTTGCTCTCCCGTAGCTTGCTCCAATTTTTATACCCTTGCTGAGGGTATTATATTTTTGTCACGAAATGTGTAACGCATTGAAGGAAGCATCAGAGACCCCATAAAGTATATATATTCTTGATCAGGGCGACGAGCTGAGTCGATATAGCCATGTCCGTCTGTCTGTCCGTCTGTCTGTCTGTCCGTCTGTTTCTATGCAAACTAGTCTCTCAGTTTTGAAGCTATCTTGATGAAACTTGGTACCGGTCCGTCTGCACGCAGTACATATGTCGGAACCGGCCGGATCGGATAACTATATCATATAGCTGCCATAGGAACGATCGGTTCGGAATCAACATTAAGTATGAAAAACTTTTTTGTTTCTCAAAATATCTCAACCAAACTCACAGATTGTGTGATTGATTAAGTTTTAAACAGGCTGACCAAATTTGGTGTAAATCGGACTACTATATCATATAGCTGCCATAGGAACGATCGGTTCGAAATCAACAATTAACAAATTTTGTAAAAATCTGACGGCTTACACAGGGCACTGCAAGGGTATCCAAACTTTGGCGCGCCAAAGTTAGCTTGCGCTATATTTTTTTTATGGAGTTGTTAGTCAGCGTACCCGATTTTTCAGTGCTGGGTACTAGGCTTACGACCAGAAGATCGCTTACCGCTTTTCAATTTATTGCTGGAGTTCCTAAACCTCGCATAATTTAGGGTTGAACTGCTTCTAGCTCCAATGTCTTCACTATCTGATCCACAAAGCTGTGTGACACTGCCCTCTACGTCTTTAACGGATACCTTGGCGCACTTCCCATTTTTAATGCTTCAATCGGTAAAGCCTAGTACCCAGCAAAGTTGTGGCAGGAGCAAACTAAAAATGCGGTTTTTTTCGATGGTTGGCAGCTAAAAGCAGAGTTGCCAATACAACACATAAATTAAACAAAACTTTAATGTTAACACTGCTGCTGCAGCCGTTTGTTAATTCAAAAGAAGAAATAAACTCAATGAAAATTATCGTAAATGAAGGATTACACAGTGTTACAGCAAAAAAACCCTGGGAAATGATCGTGATTTTCTGGAAGGGCTTGTCGATTATAGCATAACTGCATACTTGTAATTTGGGAGACACCAAAATCTGCATTTACCGCTTAAAAACCGAGTTTTTCTATGTTTGGGTACTTAACGCCGTGTAACTTAGCAAATTTTACATCAATTTTGAATGTAATTGTATTTTTGAACAAATTTGTAACATAAAAAGTGTAATATCTTGGTCAATTACTATCCGATTTTTGAAATTAAACCTGGGTTGTACTCAAAACTAAACAGTCTTTCTAACCATTGTCAAAGTTGAAAAATTTTGAAAAAAGTGAAAAGCAAATCGGTTTGGAAGGCAATTACGCATAGATGTCTCAAGTTTGGTCAAACAATATATACACCAGCAAAAGGTCTATTCTTCGTCTATTTAAATCGATATTCAAAATTGATGTAAAATTGACTAAGTTACAAGCTGTTAAGTACCGAAACATAACAAAACTCAGTTTTGTTTAGCGGTAAATGCAAATTTAGGGGTGTCCCAAAAATTTCAAGTATGCTGTTATGCTATACTCAATAAGCCCTACCAGAAAAATACTATCCTTTCCCAGGGTTTTCAACTTCATTCCGATTTGTAACACAGTGTTATCTGTGTATTGAATAGTAGGAAAGGGAAAAGGGGATTTTAAGTATTGTATAAATTACATAAATGAAGATATATGGAAATATAAAATTTAATAACAAGTTTCAGTTGTGGTTCATAGTCTGCCGATCTTGTTTTTGTTGTTCAAGCGCCTTTATGGTTTTGCTTTATTTTTCTATTTCAATAATTCACTTGCCACTTTTAGCTGATCAGCAGCTGAAATAAGAGCGCCAAATTTATTTTGCTCTCCAGCTGCTAATTGACAGCGTAATGGTAGCTAAAAACAGTGTTGAAAAACGTTCGTGCTTTTAGCTGGTAACTTTTGCTGGGGATCGCACCAGCTAAGAGCCACAGCAGAAAATTCTGCTTGCTTTTAGCTACTGTTTTTAGACCCAGTACTTAAAAAAAGTACAAATGGGTCTATTACGTTTGTGCAAATGTAAGTAACAGGCAGAAGGAGGCGTGGCAGACCCCATAAAGTGTATATGTTCTTGATCAGCGTCAACAGCCGAGTCGATATAGCCATGTCCGTCTGTCCAATTTTTGAGTTCCTAGATCTCAGAGACTATAAGAGCTAGAGACACCAAATTTGGCATGTAGGTTCATCTATGTCTTGCATTGAACAAGTTTGTTTTAGATTTTTGCAACGCCCCCCTCCGCCCCTAGAAATTGCAATACAAAATTTTAAAGACGATTTACAAGAAAACCTTTAAGACTAGCGCCTTGATTTTTGGTATATATAATAGACACTATAGTCCGAACCTGTCCATTTTATTCCAATCGGATGATAAACGCGAAAGTTATTCAACTAATAATGATACGGGCAAAAGGAAGAAGAAGAGATATCTTCGCAGTGGCGCCGCCTATTGAATGGTACGCAACATTAAAAAACAATCTATAGTAACAATTTCGTTTTCGTTTAGTATTGTTGTTGTTTGAACTTTTACGCTCTTCAACGCTCTCACTCTCTCGCTTTTTGCTCCCTATCCTGTACTTGAAATTGTGTACTCGTTGTACTTGTTCGCAACTACGCGTACGTTTTTAAGTTCAGCTTTAACGCTTCAATTTCTCTCTCAACTAACGTTCTCTCCTTTTTTTCTTTTTGCGTTCTTACTATCTCTCTCTTTTTGAGTAGTGTTGTGATTCGAATACCCTTCCTCAGGTTCTACTTAATTCTCCATAATGCTTGTATGCTGCATTAAGAACTGCAAATGCCAGCAAGATTCAAATGCTGCATGCATTGTTTGCTGGTTATGTGACAAATTTGTACATGTGAAATGTGCTGGCTTCACGATGAAAATTAGAGATTCTATTGAAAATAACAGCGGACTGAAATGGTCTTGCGAATCTTGTCGTGAAGCTGAGGCGGACATGTCCAGACTTGTTCGGCAAACAAGAGAGAATTTCTGTAGATTGCGAAAGGGTTTTAATATGTTGCATGAAGAATTTCAGACAATGGAGATGCAGTTCAGTGCCCTTAAGGTATTGGACGTTTCTCCAAAGTCGCCTACTAATACACCTATGGATGACGTCTCTTCTTTGTCTCCAAGGAATTCTTTCATTTATACACCTGTCAAACACCCTAACATAGTATCGAACAAGTCTATTTATCCTTCCATTGTAGTTAGTGATGATGATGCCGGTCCATCATCAAATATACTTTTGCCTTCCATATCTAACACATCTCCTCCGCCTTCTTTGCCTGCACCCAAGCCTCTTGTAGCTGTTCCTTTAAGGAAACAGATATTTATCTCTAGGTTGCATCCGGATACTTCGATTGATGACGTAAAAGCGTATGTACAATCGAAATTTCCTAGTGCTCTTATAGCTGTAGATAAATTTAAATTTTCTTTTGCTAGAGACATATCATCTTTTAAATTGAATGTGCCGCCGGAATTATTCCCAACAATTTGTTGTAAAAATTTTTGGCCAAATGATGTGCTTGTCAAAGAGTTTACTCCTCATAAAAGAAGTAGACCTACTGTCTCGCTACCAATTAATTTATCTACAGTTAATCCATCGAATCTTTCAAAAAACTAACTTCTCCTTTCCTGTTAGCGTACCAAAATGTTAGAGGCCTTAAATCTAAATTAACTAATCTATATTTAAATAGTATCTCTTTTGATTATAAAATTCTTGCCTTCACTGAAACTTGGTTAAAGCCTGAAATATCTAATTTGTCTTTATTTACTAACAAGTACACCACTTATAGATGTGACCGTTTGTCACGAGTAGGTGGCGGCGTATTAATCGCAGTTGATTCTGACCTTCCGTCGGAATTATTATGCTGCTTACCTAATGTTGAGTTTGTTGCAATTAAGTTAACTGTTTATCAAACTTCTATTTTTATAACCTGCTCCTATATCCCGCCGCAATCGGATCTTTCTGTTTATCTTGAACACTTTTCTAATATACGTTTAATATCCTCTAAACTTTCGGATAGAGATTTTTTGTGTGTATTGGGAGACTTTAACCTACCCGATATATCTTGGTCTATTGCTGATAATCTGGTTGTTCCTACTAGTTCTCATGAGTATATAGATAGCATCCTAGATCTTTCACTTTATCAAGTAAACAATATTCGTAATTGTAACAACCGTCTTCTGGACCTAATATTTGTATCTGATCCCCCAGTTTGTGCTGTTAGTAGAATAGATCCGATCGTGCTTCCCGAAGATTCATTTCACCCTACGTTAGAAATGAACCTTGATCTTCCTGTTCCTGAGCAAACTGTGCTACCTAAAGCAGCGTCTAAACCTCGCTGTTTTAGAAAAGCCGATTTTAACAAATTAAATAATCGCATTATTAATCATGACTGGTCCCAGTTTTTTGCGAGCAATAACTTAGAATTTGCTCTGTGTCTTTTTTATGACACTTTGAACATCTTTTTTAATCAATGCGTTCCTCGAAGGTACTCAGTGAGGTCTAATAAGCCCCCATGGTTTACCCGAGAGCTATCAAGTCTAAAAAATTTAAAATCGCGATATTTTAAAAAATATAAACGTACCGGGAACGATGTCGACTTTTCACGTTATTCTATTGCTAAATGTAATTTTAACTCACTTAACTTGCAACTTTACAACGAATATTTGGGTCGTTGCCGGCTTCAGTTTGCTCAGGACCCTAAACGATTTTATAATTTTCTTAATTCTAAACGTAAATCATCTTTATTACCTCATTCAGTTTCATATGAAAATACGACGGCAAAAAATGATCAGGCTGCAGCCGATCTATTTGCAGAATTTTTTCAATCTACTTACCCTGTTAATAGCTACTCACCTAGTACATCCTATCCCTATAATTTGCAGAAAACTAACTTTATTCCTGAACCCTTGATCACTGAAGAATCAGTATTATGTGAACTCAATTTAATTAAACCAGTATTCTCCCCAGGCCCCGACGGGTTGCCAGGATGCGTACTTAGGTACTGCGCTGGCTCTTTATATCTACTTTTACATAGACTATTTACTTTATCTGTTGCATCTTGCTCATTCCCTTCTCTTTGGAAGGAATCACATATCATTCCGTTACACAAAAGTGGCCCTAAGAGTTGCGTTAGCAACTACAGGCCAATTTCAAAAATGTCTGCTACACCTAAACTTTTTGAGAAAATTATTACTTCACAGCTTACTCATTTTTGTAGTTCCATAATTTCACCTTACCAACATGGTTTTGTGAAACATAGAACTACAACCACAAACCTGCTCGAATTTTCCTCTTTAGTGATCAAGGGCTTTAAAAATAAAATGCAGACTGATGTTGTTTATACCGACTTCAGTAAAGCATTTGACTCTGTTAACCACTGTCTTCTAATTAATAAATTGAATTTAATTGGATTTCCATTTAATCTTCTTATATGGTTATCCGATTACCTTACTAACAGAACTCAAAACGTTGTCTTCAAGTCGGCTATTTCGAGGCCCGTCTTGGTAACGTCTGGTGTTCCTCAGGGTAGTCATCTTGGACCTCTGCTTTTTAACCTCTTTATTAACGATCTTCCTTCTATTATTCTACACTCTAACATTTTAATGTATGCTGATGATGTGAAGTTGTGTCTGTCATTTACGGACAGTTCCTGCTCTGATTTACTGCAAGCAGATCTGGCACGCTTTTATAAATGGTGCAAATTTAATTTACTGAATCTTAACTGTCCTAAATGCAAGATTATGTCTTTCTATAGACACCTGCATCACATCATCAATTATACTCTTGATTTGGTACCCCTCACTAGAGTAGATGAAGTAAATGATCTTGGTATTCTCCTCGACCATAGACTGAAGTTTGATACACATGTTGCTTTAACGGTCAGTAGGGCGACTCAAGTTCTAGGGTTCATCAAACGATGGGCAAAGGAATTTGATGACCCTTATACGACAAAATTACTTTATGTATCTCTTGTTCGTCCGATTCTAGAATATGGTTCGTGTGTTTGGTCTCCACAATACTCTAACCACCAGGATCGTATTGAATCTGTCCAAAAAAATTTCTATTATTTGCTTTACGTGGTTTTAACTGGGTTTCAGGCTTTAATTTACCCCCGTATACTAGTAGACTTCTTTTAATTAATCTACCCACTTTAACTAACCGTCGTATTATGCTTGGCGTCATGTTTATTGTTAAATTAGTTGCTGGCGAAATTGATTCTTCTTATTTATTGAGTCAAATAAATTTCTCAGTTCCTGCCAGGTCTACCCGTAATTATGTACCACTATCCCTTAATCGTTGTACTAATAACTATTCCGTGCATGAACCCTTTCGAGTGCTCTGTACGGATTATAATAGACTTTACAATGTCTTCAATGCAGATGCCTCAATTTTTACTATTAAAAAATTTATCTTATTCTCTCTAACTCATAATAACCAACGCTAACATCATATCAGACCTGATTGGGTTTTTCTTGGGTTTTCCCCAATCCCCGCAACGAATGTTGGGTCTGAGTAATTGATCTTAAATTTGAACTTGCCCATTATATATATATTTTTTTTTGGTTTTTTTTCTATTTATTTTTACATTAATGCATTTAACTTTTAATAATTTGTATCTATAATGTAACTAAAAACTTACCCGTCGATTGCACATAGTCGACATTAAATAAATAAATAAATTAAATTAAGCGCTTTGCACTCAAAAAGTACTGGGTATCCTACAGTCGAGCTTGCTCCACTGTAGCTAACTGCATTTTTTTGTATGGAGTTGCTAGTCGGCGTATACGATTTTTCAGTGCTGGGTACTCGGCTTAAAGCTTAAATCTGTAATAAAACATCATGCGCTGTAACTAGAGCTGAAAAAATATCGATACTTTCGTGTATCGAGGTTTCGAGTTTTTTGGTGAAAAAACATTGATATATCGATATATCGAGTTGAACCTAACCCCTTAAAATGAACCAGCATATATCTTTTATGATTTTTTGTATAATACAACTTGTATTAAATCAAAAATCTCAAATACATAATGCTTTTAGATAACTGAGCTCATGGTTTTCAAAACTTAAAACAAATTAAATATATAACTTGAGTATAAATCAAGCTAGCGCTTTCTAATTGACGACTGTTCGTACTTTTTCTCAAGGTACGGTAGTATCGAATTAGTAGTAGTTTTTGGAAGTTCACTTTGTTATGATCCGACTAATCGGTCCCAGACAAGTATCGATTTGCCGGCTAGCTATCGGTATTACTCAGGGATGAGTACGACCTCGATACTGGGCGAGTCGGGTTAACAAAATTATTTATATTTTTACTTTCGGAAACACACATTCGGACTTCGGCCTCATAACGCCTATGCGGACACATTGCTGACAAGGATTAGATGGACAGATGTTATTCCATCTTACGACGCCCTCCCATCCTATAGTCGGCTGCGATGGTTTGTGCCGACTCCCTAATCCAGACTTTACCCAACCTCACCACATACCCATCTCACCCTAAATAAATAATTAGCAAATCATATTTGTTTCTAATTTAAGTTTAACAAATTTAATTAGTTTTACTATTCTTATTATTTAACATTGTATTTAATTTTATTATTTTATGTCTCGTGCCTCAGTATTTAATTGCAGCATTTATTATAAACGATATTTTCTAACAATATATATCGACACGAAACTCACTAACAATTTTATACTAAAATCATCAGTCTGGCAACCCTTGATCAGATGGGCGCGAGACCAAAAAGGTAAACAAATATATATTAAATGAAAATTGGTATATAATATGTATAGAAATTAAATAAATAAATAATATAATATAAGAATAAATAAATAAACAAGTTTTAATTAGTATATATATATATATATATATATATATATATACTAATTAAAACTTGCCAGCAATAACTGTATATATATATGTGTGTGACTTGTATGACTACATGTATGACTTTAATTAATTAATTTCTATTTATTTGCAAGTTTTTCTAACTACATGGGTCATCTTCAACAGGTAGAAGCAGCTGCGGGACAGGGTTGTACACACAAGCACACCTGCAAGCAGTTAATTGCTGGCGGCTCCTCGATGGAAATCGTATGTGCTGCGGGCTGTGCCTAACAGAAGCAGTATGCGCGGCTGGCTACGCCTGCGCTGAAATGACTGCTGGCGGAGCTTATCAGGGCATAAACTATGCCAGAAACTATGGTGACTGGCTATAAAGCTGCTCACAGGGCTGGATTATAGCTGCTGGCTGTTGGCTGCTGGCTGAAGTTCAACCACAAAGGTGGCACGGACTGCTGGCGGTTCTAATGGCTCACTGCGGCACAATCACAAGGGCATGTGTACCGTGGTGCTAAGGGCATGGACATGCACCACGTTATGTACAGGGACGAACTCACGGCTTAGCTTCGGCTCCTGTGAGTGTCTGTCTGCCGGTGCTGTTGCGCTGTTAAGGGCGAGCTGCTGTGCCTTGCGCGGCTGCCGGCCAAGATACGTTGATCGGCTCCGCCGATTCCCCACAATTTGTCCAGCTGCTGCGTGGATTGCGCGTTGATTTTAATTGATTATGTTTATGGTGCACGCGGACTTTGGCTCAGCTGTTGTTGTTGTCACGCGCTTTATGACGTTAGGTGGCGCTAACAACAGCTGAGCTGCTATCGATATCTCGATACCCAGGGGCTACCATAACACCACACCGCCACCAGGGGGAGGGGGGGGGGGTAATAAAGAGATGGATGTCCTGTGTACCTCGGCGGCAACGTAGGCCACCGCCCACACCCTGAGATCAAGAGTCTCATGCTCTACCGACTGAGCTAGCCGGGCTATTCTGACTCCTTGCTTCACTGCTTCAGATCCTTAGCGTGGAAGATCCCAAGTGGACTGCCTTGCAACGTCTCCAATTCGTACAGGCTCTTTCCAATAGGCCTTACAATTCGGCATTTCACGTACTTCCTGCAGAACTTCGCGCTGATATTCCTGTGCTCACATGGACTGCACTGCATAACGCCGTGTGAATTTCGGCCAGCCTTTCATCCCACGTCGTCTGGTCCTCGGTCACATGCGTGCGGATCGCTGCCAGCACTGACTGGTTAACACGCTCTGAGGCGTTCGCCTGTGGAAAATAATTAGCAGTCTTAAGATGCTCTATCCCATGGTTCGGCTCCAAACTCCTTCGACGTGAATTGTTTCCCGTTGTCAGTATGTATCACCTCCGGTACTCCAAACTGTGAAAATATATCATCTTTTAGTATTTTCACAGTTGCTAACGCCGTCGCCTTGGGGATCGCTCGGAGCCAAACGTACTTGGTAAGATGGTCAAGTGCAATCAGTATATATGCATTGCCATGACGAGACCTCGGATACTTGCCCAGGAAATCCAGATACACCTTCTGCATAGGACGGTGAGTGACCACTTCTTTACCCATCGGAGGCCTGGTTATTTGGGTAGTGTGCTTCGTCTCCTTGCACGTGTCGCATCCCAATACATACTCCCTCACTTGCAATGTCATCCTCGGCCAGTAATAAAACTGCCGCAGCCGTGCTAGCGTTTTGGCTACCCCTCCATTCATCCGGTTTTCTCCTTCGTGTGCCTGCTGAATGAGAGTACTCGCGATGGCCTCTGGAATCCACAATTTCCACTGGAATTCCTAGCTGTCTTCACGTGCAAACTGCATACGCTTAAACAGGAGTCCTTCCTCGACCCGCAAGTCTCAAAGAGATTGAGCTCATCCAGCTCAAACGGTCGAGACAGCATATCGGCTACGACGTTGTCCTTCCCTTTCCGGTGCTCCACGCTGAACTGAAAAGATTGCAAAGCCAAGGACCATCTAGCCAACCGCCCACTCAAATCCCTCAGTGTCATCAGCCACTGCAGACTGGCATGATCCGTGATGATGGTGAATGGCATCATTTCCACGTAGGGTCGAAATCTCTACGGCCTTGACTGCTGCTAAGAATTCCTTCTCGGTGACGCTGTAATTCAACTGCGCACCTCGAAGCTTCGCTGAAAAGAAGGCTATTGGCCGGTCAGATCCTTCCTCATCCCTTTGAAACAGTACCGCCCCAATCCCTACATGGCTCGCATCGCACTGGATGAAGTACGGCTGCTGGAAATCTGGATGCACCAGCACCGGCGCACAGGTCAGGGAATTCTTAAGCGCATGGAATGCCGCGACTGCCTCATCTGTCATCTTGAACCGGGCTTTCTCCTTCAAGCAATCCGTCAGGGGTGCAGATAGTCCAGAGAAGTCTCGAATAAATCTTCGGTACCAGCCGGCTGTGCCCAGGAAACTCCTTAACTGTCTCACACTCTTTGGCACTGGAATCTGGAGGATCGCCTGCACCTTTTCTGGATCCGTCCGCAACGACCCACCGCCGATGATGTATCCCAGATACCTCAGATATTTAAAACAAAACTGAGACTTTTTCAAACCAATTGTTAAATTGGCCGAACTCAGGCATTTTGCCACTTCTGCCACCAACTCCTCTGGGGTATCACGCGGTCCATCAGTCGACACAATCTCTGCGCCGCGTTGCACAAACCAAACGGCATCATCCGAAACTGATAAAGAGGTCGACCTGGAATTGTAAACGCCGTGTACTCCCGACTGTTCAATCTGCCAGAATGCATGCTTCAAATCGACGCTGCTTATATACACGGTGTCGTCTACTCGGCTTAATATGGACTCGATGTTTTGCAGCGGGTAAGCATCCTTTATGGTGACAGCATTCGGCTTTCGAGCGTCTAAACAAAGCCGATTTTTCCCAGGTTTCCGCACCAAGGTCATCCGGTTACTTCACGGACTCTCGCTGGGTTCTATCACCCCGAGTCGCAGCATTTCATCCACTTCTGCAAAAAGCAACTGCTGCACCGCCGGAAAAACTGGATAGAAGCGCTCCTTTACGGGCACGGCTCCAGCTTCCAGCTGGATAATGTGCTGCTCCATCGATGTTTTTCCTACTACTTCCGTCTACTTTCCTCTGCTGGGACTTGTTCAGGATGTGCGGCTCGACAGGTTCACTCTTCGTCATGAGCTCGGACTCCACCTGGTCAAATGCCTCGACTCCTACGATGTGTGGTGCGTGCTTGAACTTTCGCCAGAAATCGATGCCCAAATACAGGGGCTGCTGCAGCGAAGGACACACATATAGCGTGAGCGAGCGTTCCGTGTGCGCGTACTCCGCCATGACGTCTACTTTGCCGATGATTTTGTGCCTCGTGCCTCCGGCTGCTTGTACGGTGGTTGTCGATGGAGTCATCCTCAATCCGAGTTGCTGTATCAACTCCGGGCCGCCAGCCCCTAGCAGACTCACAGATGCTCCGGTGTCTAACAGACCCTCCACTGGACGTCCTAGCAGCTGGACTTCAGCGTAAGCGCGCTTGTCGCCACTCACCACCATCCTGACAGATGCACACACCCGTCGGCGCTCTAGACTTCTCTCCTTACAACGCGACCTGGCTCGCTGCACACGTGGCGTTATAGCTGTTGGCTTATGCTTTACCGTAGACCCCTGCTGAAATATCCGTGCGCGGGCTTCTTCATAGGCTGCTTTGCGGACTGATAGAGGAAACCGAGCGGACCACCTGGGCTTACGTAATTGTGTGTTGTTTCCTCTAACTATTTTTACTTTTACTAAATTATTATCCTTAACCATAGAATCTACTGCTAACATGCAATGGGAGGCCGGCTCTACTTCGGAGTCGCGACCACAGGACATGACTCTTCCGCTTGCGTCCTGCCCTGGCGACTGTTTCCCGCCTGGCATTTCGGGCACTTGGTCACCACCACATCAGGCAATCCACACCGGTAGCAAAAGATTTTGCGCACCAGCGACTCACAGTCCCAGAAAGTGTGTCCTTGCTCCCGGCCGATACAAAACCTCCACGGCTTCGGCTGGTGGCTCCTGTGGTTCTTTCTCTGGCTCTGGATCACACACCTCTTGGACCTGGTGACGCTCTCTGAAAGGTCTCATCGGCGGCGGACCAGCTGGCGGTCGACTCCATCGGTTGGTCACCCACTTCTCGGCGTCATGACATTCGTCCCGTAGCATCTCCCGGCTGGTGACGAACATCGGGTATATCACGCGTGAGATGCTGTCCCTGATGTTGACCTTCACAACTTTGATTAAGTCATGATCCGAGAAATGGTTCTCTAGTCGGGATCTGAGAGCTAACATCTCCATCAGATAATCGTCGATGCTCTCTCCGGATCGCTGCCGACGCTCTCGGAGCTCTTATTCCTGCTCGAAACTGGTCCTTCGTGTCTGGAAATGTTTCTCGAGGGAGTAACGCAGGTTGGGCCAGTTCATTGCCTCCCCGGATCTCGCCTGCATCCAAAACCAATCCTTGGCTCGTCCGTCCACTAGGAGGTGGACCTGGACGTAATCCGACTGTCCTGCCGAGTTATGTTCCGGGTATCTGGCCTCGTACCTCCTCCGCTCGTCCCCGTACGGTCGTCCATGGGACTCGACCTCAGCTCTCTGTTGTGCCTCCTATTCCCTGTTGTCAATCCAACGACCAGGATGGGATACAACCGGCTCAGGCACTGATGCGGGGAATGCGGCCGTTGATATCGGGATCTGCGGCGGCTCCACTGGCGCCTTGTTCGCTTGTTGTACGCCTCTCACCACTCCCTGGATCTCAAACATGAACTCCATCATCTCGCGGCGGATTTCGGCCTGAAATTCCGACAGCTGGGTGGACATCGCCATTCTATAGGTCTCCTGTGCCTGGAGAAGTGCCACATTGATCGCCGATTGGATCTCGCTCGGGATCTCGTTCGGAGTGTTCCGGTTTGGCAATTCGGAGTATCGCTCCAACTGCGCCCTGGATCGACTCGTCCAATGCCATTAACGACGGAGTGTGCCGTCCTGACCCTGGATCAGCGTAGGGCTTATTGGCGTTAGCTCGCGTCGTGGGACCCATTTCCTCCACCCCTCTATTCCGAATGAAGTCGAGATTACGCCTAGTCTTCCGATCTACCGACTGTCGGCTCTTATCGGCGAAACTCATGCCCCTACCACGCTGCACCAATTGCTGAACTTCCCTATATTTATTAGTCAATCTTTTTATATTTCTTTTTTTACTCGTACTCTGTCTTACCATTTAATATTTTCTTTTGTAATTATTTCCTAACATTTAACATAAATACAATAAATAATATACCAAAATGGACAAGCTATTTAAATTATACCTTCTATAAATATTTATATAAGAAACTTATATAAAACTATGATAATAATTCTAAAAAATAACCTCACTATTTAGTGCTCCAAACTTAGAAAGATTCACCCAAATACTCGTAGAATCCTAAAAAAAAAGAACCAAGTATTATTGTACTAACACTTGCCAGGACACTATCTCGAACGGAACTGCTAAATAATAATAAACACTGCAAATTATTAAGACCAAGAAGACAAAATTTTCAAAAACTGGGTGAGATGAATATGTGGGGGTATGGGTACTTATCGTTCGTCGGTCGCTCCTGCTTGCCCGCACTCTCCTAATACACACAACGGTTTTTGACTATGGATTGGTAGCGATACTAGACGCTGACAGGACTGGACAACAAACGCATTGGCATGTAAATCCACCTGCGCGGACCACAGTCCTGGCCATGAACAGCATTCCCTACCTTGCTTCTATTTAAATGGGATTTATTAAAAAAAAATGAACTTCACCCGGTCTAGAGACGGCAACGCAAATTTGGACATAGTGGTCCCTTTCTAGGTCCAGCCCCTAGGCCTGACTACTAGTGGTCGATATCTCCACACCCAAACGCAGTACTGGACAGCCCAACCGTGGCAGCAACAGGTGAGGCTTTAAGGTCCTCCCCGCGGTCCAATCAAAGTTGGGTGTTCAATGTGCGCTGGGCGAGAATAGCGACATTTCTATTTAAATTTTTAAAAACAACACCGCCTGCTCCAGACGGAATCCTACTCTCCTAATAATTTTCCATTGGGCGCCACTTGTTATGATCCGACTAATCGGTCGCAGCCAAGTATCGATTTGCCGGCTAGCTATCGGATTCGGGTTAGCAAAATTATTTATAATTTTACTTTCGGAAACACATATTCGGACTTCGGTCTCATAACGCCTATGCGGACAAATTGCTGACAAGGATTAGATGGACAGATGTTATTCCATCTTACGACGCCCTCCCATCCTATAGTCGGCTGCGATGGTTTGTGCCGACTCCCTAATCCAGACTTTACCCAACCTCACCACATACCCATCTCACCCTAAATAAATAATTAGCAAATCATATTTGTTTCTATTTTAAGTTTAACAAATTTAATTAGTTTTACTATTCTTATTATTTAACATTTTATTTAATTTTATTATTTTATGTCTCGTGCCTCAGTATTTAATTGCAGCATTTATTATAAACGATATTTTCTAACAACATATATCGACACGAAAATCACTAACAATTTTATACTAAAACCATCAGTCTGGCAACCCTTGATCAGATATATAGAAATTAAATAAATAAATAATATAATATAAGAATAAATAAATAAACAAGTTGTAATAAATGAGTTAATGTTCCATGCATATACGTAGGTGTTTTCAGTGTCTTTTTTTCTATTCTTCCCTAACCCTATAGAGCTCTTTGGGGTCAGAGGGTAGTAAATACACACGCACATATGTATGTACAATGAATTTACATGTATGACTTTAATTAATTAATTTCTATTTATTTGCAAGTTTTTCTAACTACATGGGTCATCTTCAACAGGTAGAAGCAGCTGCGGGACAGGGTTGTACACACAAGCACACCTGCAAGCAGTTAATTGCTGGCGGCTCCTCGATGGAAATCGTATGTGCTGCGGGCTGTGCCTAACAGAAGCAGTATGCGCGGCTGGCTACGCCTGCGCTGAAATGACTGCTGGCGGAGCTTATCAGGGCATAAACTATGCCAGAAACTATGGTGGCTGGCTATAAAGCTGCTCATAGGGCTGGCTTATAGCTGCGGGCTGTTGGCTGCTGGCTGTTGGCTGCTGGCTGAAGTTCAACCACAAAGGTGGCACGGACTGCTGGCGGTTCTAATGGCTCACTGCGGCACAATCACAAGGGCATGTGTACCGTGGTGCTAAGGGCATGGACATGCACCACGTTATGTACATGGACGAACTCACGGCCTAGCTTCGGCTCCTGTGAGTGTCTGTTTGCCGGTGCTGTTGCGCTGTTAAGGGCGAGCTGCTGTGCCTTGCGCGGCTGCCGGCCAAGATACGTTGTGTGGGCTCCGCCGATTCCCCACAATTTGTCCAGCTGCTGCGTGGATTGCGCGTTGATTTTAATTGATTATGTTTATGGTGCACGCGGACTTTAATAAATTTAACTTGCAGTGCGCAAGAATGGCAAAACGCATGTACAAGAAAGCAATGGTTGTAATTTCTGCTTGTCAGCAGCGCACGCACTCGCAGCAATTCACGTGGATATCTTGACTGACTACCTAACCTGCCTACATATTTTCTCCTGCCTATTTTCTTAATCTTCCTAATCTCCGATTCCCTGATCCTCTCCTTTTCTTAATTTGAGCAGTTTTGGTAGTCGCTGATTGTCTCAGCTGTTGCTCTGTTGTTGTTGTCACGCGCTTTATGACGTTAGGTGGCGCTAACAACAGCTGAGCTGCTATCGATATCTCGATACCCAGGGGCTACCATAACATATTGATATTGCCAATTGTCTTATACATTTAAGCCCATTTGATGCACACAGCAGTCTTTCCATCAACACAGTTATTAAAAAAGTTCCAATAGGATGATTTGACATACTTAGTCCGTTTCCTGCTAATTTCTACCTCCTGATCACTGTCCACTTCATTTGTGTCCACATTACTGGAACCTACATATGTACACACAAAAAAGTATTTCGTAAGACATTTGCATTTGACATTGCAAGAAAACTTGCATACCTTTTCCCGCTTTTTTCTTTTTTGAGATGAAAAAAATAAATATCGAACATCGACATTTTTCAGCTTCTTAAAATTATCGATATTTGTAACATCGATATTTTCCAGCTTCTTAAAATATCGATATTTTTAAGAAGCTGAAAAATATCGATGTATCGATACATCGTCGATTTTTTTTCAGCTCTAGCTGTAACTATCGATTCGTTATCATTGTCGCCACTTTATCTTGGTGGCCAAAACGATCAAGCTGTGCTAACTTTCGGAGCAAATCTGCGATACACACTCTCTTAATCTCATTAACTTGCAGCTAGCAAAATACTTAAAGTTTTGAAATTATCAAAGAAAACAACATCTTTATAAGATGAAAACGAAGTCCACTTAAAAATATAGCGCAAGCTAACTTTGGCGCGCCAAAGTTTGGATACCCTTGCAGTGCCCTGTTAAAGCCGACCGATTTTTTATAGAATTTGTTAAATGTTAATTTTTAACCGATCGTTCCTATGGCAGCTATATGATGTAGTAGTTCGATTTAAACCAAATTTGGTCAGCCTGTTTAAAACTTAATCAACACACACAATGTGTATATTTGGTTGAGATATCTTGAGAAACAAAAAAGTTTTTCATACTAAATGTTGTTTTCGAACCGATCGTTCCTATGGTAGCTATATGATATAGTAGTCCGATTTACACCAAATTTGGTCAGCCTGTTTAAAACTTAATCAAACACACAATGTGTATATTTGGTTGAGATATCTTGAGAAACAAAAAAGTTTTTCATACTAAATGTTGTTTTCGAACCGATCGTTCCTATGGCAGCTATATGATATAGTAGTCCGATTTACACCAAATTTGGTCAGCCTGTTTAAAACTTAATCAAACACACAATGTGTATATTTGGTTGAGATATCTTGAGAAACAAAAAAGTTTTTCATACTAAATGTTGTTTTCGAACCGATCGTTCCTATGGCAGCTATATGATATAGTAGTCCGATTTACACCAAATTTGGTCAGCCTGTTTAAAACTTAATCAAACACACAATGTGTATATGTGGTTGAGATATCTTGAGAAGCATAAAAGTTTTTCATACTAAATGTTGTTTTCGAACCGATCGTTCCTATGGCAGCTATATGATATTGTTAACCGATTTACACCATATTTGGTCAGCCTGTTTAAAATCAAACACACAATGTGTATATTTGGTTGAGATATCTTGAGAAACAAAAAAGTTTTTCATACTAAATGTTGTTTTCGAACCGATCGTTCCTATGGCAGCTGTATGATATAGTAGTCCGATTTACACCAAATTTGGTCAGCCTGTTTAAAACTTAATCAAACACACAATGTGTATATTTGGTTGAGATATCTTGAGAAACAAAAAAGTTTTTCATACTAAATGTTGTTTTCGAACCGATCGTTCCTATGGCAGCTATATGATATAGTAGTCCGATTTACACCAAATTTGGTCAGCCTGTTTAAAACTTAATCAAACACACAATGTGTATATGTGGTTGAGATATCTTGAGAAACATAAAAGTTTTTCATACTAAATGTTGTTTTCGAACCGATCGTTCCTATGGCAGCTATATGATATAGTTATCCGATCCGGCCGGTTCCGACATATGTACTGCGTGCAGAAAAAAGGCGGACCTTTACCAAGTTTCATCAAGATAGCTTCAAAACTGAGAGACTAGTTTGCATAGAAACAGACGGACAGACAGACGGACATGGCTATATCGACTCAGCTCGTCGTCCTGATCAAGAATATATATACTTTAGGGTCTGTGAGGCTTCCTTCAATGCGTTACACATTTCGTGAGAAAAATATATAATACCCTCTGCAAGGGTATAAAAAAGGTAATTGTTAATTTTGTGGCCAACCTCGCCGAACTTAACGAAAATATTTTTTCTAGATAGACGCCGATTTGTCTTGAATTTATGTGAGACAATTTCGCCTTGGAGTCTTCTAGTCTAAAACAGCTTGCGCGGGGCACTTGCTGTGTTGTTTTTGTTGGTTATTGTTGGTTTTTGTTGTTGTTGTTGTTGTTGTTGTTTTTATTGTTGATGTTGTTGTTATTGCTTTAGTTGATGTTGTGCTGTTATTGTCACTAATTTTAAGCAAAAACTGACTACAAAATCGAACTAAGCAAAGCAATTGAAAAATTAGTGCTGTCTGTTGTTATTGGAGTTGCCAAGAAAGGTATAAAATAACTAAATTGGCTATGAAAGCAATTGGTGTTAATTTAAAAATTTCTATGGTTATTGTTGCTATTGTTTTTGTTGATGTTGTTATTGTTAATATTACTGATGCTGTATATATAAATATATATATTATTGAAAAAATCGCGCGATTGTTTTTTAAACAAATTTTTGCCTGCGGTGCTAATTTATTCGATATTTCGTATATATATAAAATATATATATAACAACCACTACAGAAATTTTTAAAACAACACCAATTGCTTTCATAGTCAATTTAGCTATTTTAAAGCTAGTTTCGAAAGTCTAATAACAACGGACAGCACTAATTTTCCAAATGCTTTGCATGGTTAGTTTTATGTAGTAAGTGTCCCTTAAATTTAGAGATTATAACAAAAAATAAAAACAACAACAACAAAAAAACTACAACAACAACAAAAACTATAACAACAACAAAAACAACACAGCAAGCGTCCTGCGCAAGCCGTGTTAAGCCTAAAAAAAATTAAACTTAAAAAAAAATTTTTAAAAAAACTAGAAGAGTCCTAATAAATTTTTGCACATAAATTCTTGATGATTCGGCGTCTATCTAAAAAAAAATTTCGATAAGTTTGTCGAGGTTGGCCACAAAATTAACAATTAAGCAGTATTTACACTCGCCTCAAAACACCGTGGAAATGAAAAACTCCATATAAAAACAACAGCGAAAATTTTTCCCCGTTTTTCATTTAAAAGTTGGTTCACACTTCTCGTTACGTTTCATAAAGTAAGGGCCTGCCGTTCTGTTAAACTCAAAATGGCACTGTTAGACTTAAAGCAGTATTTACACTCAGATCAAAAAGAAATCTTCAAAAAATCTGGATTTTTCACTCCGCTAACAGAATATTAGTATTTTGTTATCGATATACGTGTTCGATATCGATATACGTGTTATCTACTCTGTTATTGTGGCCGCTTTATATAAATCAGCTGTTGTTGCTGCTCATAAGCAAAACAAATTTAATGCTGCCACTTTTAAATGAAATAATAATATAGCCGCTTTCTGGCCTGATGATACATTATAATTATATAATATATTTATTTTGCTAGGCATATCATTTTATTAAAATATATAAAGTCTAATTAACTTGTTTGGTCCTTATGACCTTTGAAAATCTGCGGTATTTAAGCAGTGACCTCCAATTAAACGTCGTTAATTCCCTCACACCGCATTTTCCCCAAATTTTACTATTCAAAAGGTCATAATTTCATCATTCTCTGATGAAATAAGGGGTGGACGCTTATTTCATTACGTCAAAATGAAATGGCCAGCAAACCGTGCAATGTTATGTCTAACAGTGCCATTTTGAGTTTAACAGAACGACAGGCCCTTACGTTATGAAACGTAACGAGAAGTGTGAACCAACTTTGAAATGAAAAACGGGAAACAAATTTCGCTGTTTTTTTTATATGGAGTTTTTTATTTCCACGGCGTTTTGAGCCGAGTGTAAATATTGCTTAACATAGCACAGTTTACGGGCCATTTCATTTTGGCGTAATGAAATAAGCCTCCACCCCTTATTTCATCAAAGAATGATGAAATTATGACCTTTTGAATAGTAAAATTTGGGGAAAATGTGGTGTAAGGGAATTAACGACTTTTAATTGGAGGTCACTGCTTAAATACCGCATATTTTCAACGGTCATAAGGACCAAACAAGTTAATTAGACTTTATTTATTTACTAAAATGATATGCCTAACAAAAAAAATATATTATATAATTATAATGTATCATCAGGCCAGAAAGCGGCTATATTATTATTTCATTTAAAAGTGGCAGCAACAACAGCTGATTTATATAAAGCGGCCACAATAACAGCGTAGATAACACGTGTATCGATATCGAACACGTATATCGATAACAAAATACTAATATTCTGTTAGCGGAGTGAAAAAAACAAATTTTTGACAATTTCTTTTTGATCTGAGTGTAAATACTGCTTTACCAAAAAAATTTGTTTTTCTTCATATGGAGCCCATATGTGAAAAAAAGGTTTTTGGAGAAATGCTGTTTATCGAAATGCCAACAATAAGGGAAGATCCATTGAAACTACCCTTCGTTCAGTGGTTTTGATAATGGAGAACTCACCCCACCCTAAAAAATACACACTTTGTACCTTGGTTGCTTAAAAAAACATAAGATTTCTCCTATAATTCCCCAAAATTAAACGGATCACCTCTATATTTTAGTAAAAGCGTTCTTACTAAGAAAAGCCTAGAAATACAGATAATTCACTCAACTTCGTGCAGAAAAGCCATAGGGATAAAATGGGGTACCAAAGGTGGCTGGATACTGGCATAGTAAAACCCACCCTCATAGATCATCGTATGTGACTCTACATTTTTAAATAACTATTCTTTTAATATTTAAACATGACGTTCTTATTTAAGAAAATATTACCATATTTGTTCCCTGAATCTAATGTTGTTAAGAAATTGTCCTATATAATACTAAATATACAGTTATATTGAATTACATTTATTCATTTTGTATCTGATATTTACTTTTTGATTTTATTTTCATGTACAAATGTTACTTAAAAATATAAAAACACAATATTCACTTATTTGATGTATTCAAAAAAGGCTAACGAATATAGACGTTTGTATTAATATTTTGAATGCAGTTTTCCAAAGCTTGACTTATCGAAATAAATTTTACTGCTAGAATTTTTCAAAGTTATTTTTATGCAATTAGTTACAACATACATATCATACAAAGCTTAGAAATTATTTACATATATGTATACATTATATTTTTTATCTATTTTATTTTTTTCAGTGCAACAAGCACTATTATCACTTATTACTTCTATATTTTTTCATGCTTCCATTTATTACTGGCTTCACGTTTTGCTTCCGGAACGAGGGAACTTTTGGCTCCCCCTAAAATGTTATTTGTTGCTTGAGTTGCCAGAACAGCTGGGCACACAACTAGTTGAGGTATTTGCCTGACAACAGCTCCAATTGCCCCAGTATAACCCTTTTGATCATGTTCCACAACTGCTGCTTCCATGAGTGTGTTCGCAGATTCATTTATACCCTATAAAAAAAAAAGCAAGCAGTTCATTAAAGATTGAGAAATATTGGGGAAGCTCATAACAATTTAAATTCGATTCTATAAACGGGCTCGTTTGAGGCTGATGTCAGAGTAAGCGCGAGAAACGAAGCGAAGAAAGAAGCGATGAGGAAAGCGAGAATATGGCAGAGTAAGAGATTTGGGAGAAGCGATCTACATTGCTCAGCACAGAATGCAACAAAACAATCGTATGCAAACAATCGTACTTTCTGAGCAAGTTGAAGCGATAAAGCAGGTTGCAAATTGCTCTCTCGCTTTATCGCTTTAACAACTCTCTTCGCTTTCACTCGGACATCTTCCGAGCGATTGCATATGAAATAGGTTGAAGTGGTTTATCGCTCGTTCTCGCCCAATATTATCGCTTCGCTTCTCGCGCGGCTCTGACGTCAACCTTAATGAAACAATGTTAAGAAGGGGAGATAACACTAGTTTACAAATGAATTATCTGTGTCTGCTTTTTAGACCTAAGTATTTTTCCTGTATAGATTTTGACTTCCTAAAGCAGTATTTACACTCGCCTCAAAGCGCCGTGGAAATGAAAAATTCCATATAAAAAAAACAGCGAAAATTTTTTCCCGTTTTTCATTTCAAAGTTGGTTCACACTTCTCGTTACGTTTCATAACGTAAGGGCCTGTCGTTCTGTTAAACTCAAAATGGCTCTGTTAGACATAACATAGCACGGTTTGCTGGCCATTTCATTTTGACGTAATGAAATAAGCCTCCACCCCTTATTTCATCAGAGAATGATGAAATTATGACCTTTTGAATAGTAAAATTTGGGGAAAATGCGGTGTGAGGGAATTAACGACGTTTAATTGGAGGTCACTGCTTAAATACCGCAGATTTTCAAAGGTCATAAGGACCAAACAAGTTAATTAGACTTTATATATTTAAATAAAATGATATGACTAACAAAATAAATAAATTATATAATTATAATGTATCATCAGGCCAGAAAGCGGCTATATTATTATTTTATTTAAAAGTGGCAGCATTAAATTTGTTTTGCTTATGCGCAGCAACATCAGCTGATTTATATAAAGCGGCCACAATAATGGCGTAGATAACATGTATATCGATATCGAACACATATCGATAACAAAATACTAATATTCTGTTGGCAGAGTGAAAAACCAGATTTTTGACCATTTCTTTTTGAGAGTGTAAATACTGCTTTAGAGGAATGTAAAGATGTGCGCTGGGCGAGAATAGCGACATTTCTATTTAAATTTATAAAAACAACACCGCCTGCTCCAGACGGAATCCTACTCTCCTAATAATTTTCCATTGGGCGCCACTTGTTACGATCCGACTAATCGGTCGCAGCCAAGTATCGATTTGCCGGCTAGCTATCGGTATTACTCAGGGATGAGTACGACCTCGATACTGGGCGAGTCGGGTTAACAAAATTATTTATAATTTTACTTTCGGAAACACATATTCGGACTTCGGTCTCATAACGCCTATGCGGACAAATTGCTGACAAGGATTAGATGGACAGATGTTATTCCATCTTACGACGCCCTCCCATCCTATAGTCGGCTGCGATGGTTTGTGCCGACTCCCTAATCCAGACTTTACCCAACCTCACCACATACCCATCTCACCCTAAATAAATAATTAGCAAATCATATTTGTTTCTAATTTAAGTTTAACAAATTTAATTAGTTTTACTATTCTTATTATTTAACATTGTATTTAATTTTATTATTTTATGTCTCGTGCCTCAGTATTTAATTGCAGCATTTATTATAAACGATATTTTCTAACAATATATATCGACACGAAACTCACTAACAATTTTATACTAAAATCATCAGTCTGGCAACCCTTGATCAGATGGGCGCGAGACCAAAAAGGTAAACAAATATATATTAAATGCAAATTGGTATATAAAATGTATAGAAATTAAATAAATAAATAATATAATATAAGAATAAATAAATAAACAAGTTTTAATAAATGAGTTAATGTTCCATGCATATATGTAGGTGTTTTCAGTGTCTTTTTTTCTATGCTTCCCTAACCCTATAGAGCTCTTTGGGGTCAGAGGGTAGTAAATACACACGCACATATGTATGTACAATGAATTTACATGTATGACTTTAATTAATTAATTTCTATTTATTTGCAAGTTTTTCTAACTACATGGGTCATCTTCAACAGGTAGAAGCAGCTGCGGGACAGGGTTGTACACACAAGCACACCTGCAAGCAGTTAATTGCTGGCGGCTCCTCGATGGAAATCGTATGTGCTGCGGGCTGTGCCTAACAGAAGCAGTATGCGCGGCTGGCTACGCCTGCGCTGAAATGACTGCTGGCGGAGCTTATCAGGGCATAAACTATGCCAGAAACTATGGTGGCTGGCTATAAAGCTGCTCATAGGGCTGGCTTATAGCTGCGGGCTGTTGGCTGCTGGCTGTTGGCTGCTGGCTGAAGTTCAACCACAAAGGTGGCACGGACTGCTGGCGGTTCTAATGGCTCACTGCGGCACAATCACAAGGGCATGTGTACCGTGGTGCTAAGGGCATGGACATGCACCACGTTATGTACATGGACGAACTCACGGCCTAGCTTCGGCTCCTGTGAGTGTCTGTTTGCCGGTGCTGTTGCGCTGTTAAGGGCGAGCTGCTGTGCCTTGCGCGGCTGCCGGCCAAGATACGTTGTGTGGGCTCCGCCGATTCCCCACAATTTGTCCAGCTGCTGCGTGGATTGCGCGTTGATTTTAATTGATTATGTTTATGGTGCACGCGGACTTTAATAAATTTAACTTGCAGTGCGCAAGAATGGCAAAACGCATGTACAAGAAAGCAATGGTTGTAATTTCTGCTTGTCAGCAGCGCACGCACTCGCAGCAATTCACGTGGATATCTTGACTGACTACCTAACCTGCCTACATATTTTCTCCTGCCTATTTTCTTAATCTTCCTAATCTCCGATTCCCTGATCCTCTCCTTTTCTTAATTTGAGCAGTTTTGGTAGTCGCTGATTGTCTCAGCTGTTGCTCTGTTGTTGTTGTCACGCGCTTTATGACGTTAGGTGGCGCTAACAACAGCTGAGCTGCTATCGATATCTCGATACCCAGGGGCTACCATAACATATTGATATTGCCAATTGTCTTATACATTTAAGCCCATTTGATGAACACACCAGTCTTTCCATCAACACACTTATTAAAAAAGTTCCAATAGGATGATTTGACATACTTAGTCCGTTTCCTGCTAATTTCTACCTCCTGATCACTGTCCATTTCATTTGTGTCCACATTACTGGAGCCTACATATGTACACACAAAAAAGTATTTCGTAAGACATTTGCATTTGACATTGCAAGAAAACTTGCATACCTTTTCCCGCTTTTTTCTTTTTTGAGATGAAAAAAATAAATATCGAACATCGACATTTTTCAGCTTCTTAAAATTATCGATATTTGTAACATCGATATTTTCCAGCTTCTTAAAATATCGATATTTTTAAGAAGCTGAAAAATATCGATGTATCGATACATCGTCGATTTTTTTCAGCTCTAGCTGTAACTATCGATTCGTTATCATTGTCGCCCCTTTATCTTGGTGGCCAAAACGATCAAGCTGTGCTAACTTTCGGAGCAAATCTGCGATACACACTCTCTTAATCTCATTAACTTGCAGCTAGCAAAATACTTAAAGTTTTGAAATTATCAAAGAAAACAACATCTTTATAAGATGAAAACGAAGTCCACTTAAAAATATAGCGCAAGCTAACTTTGGCGCGCCAAAGTTTGGATACCCTTGCAGTGCCCTGTTAAAGCCGACCGATTTTTTATAGAATTTGTTAAATGTTAATTTTTAACCGATCGTTCCTATGGCAGCTATATGATGTAGTAGTTCGATTTAAACCAAATTTGGTCAGCCTGTTTAAAACTTAATCAACACACACAATGTGTATATTTGGTTGAGATATCTTGAGAAACAAAAAAGTTTTTCATACTAAATGTTGTTTTCGAACCGATCGTTCCTATGGTAGCTATATGATATAGTAGTCCGATTTACACCAAATTTGGTCAGCCTGTTTAAAACTTAATCAAACACACAATGTGTATATTTGGTTGAGATATCTTGAGAAACAAAAAAGTTTTTCATACTAAATGTTGTTTTCGAACCGATCGTTCCTATGGCAGCTATATGATATAGTAGTCCGATTTACACCAAATTTGGTCAGCCTGTTTAAAACCTAATCAAACACACAATGTGTATATTTGGTTGAGATATCTTGAGAAACAAAAAAGTTTTTCATACTAAATGTTGTTTTCGAACCGATCGTTCCTATGGCAGCTATATGATATAGTAGTCCGATTTACACCAAATTTGGTCAGCCTGTTTAAAACTTAATCAAACACACAATGTGTATATGTGGTTGAGATATCTTGAGAAGCATAAAAGTTTTTCATACTAAATGTTGTTTTCGAACCGATCGTTCCTATGGCAGCTATATGATATTGTTATCCGATTTACACCATATTTGGTCAGCCTGTTTAAAATCAAACACACAATGTGTATATTTGGTTGAGATATCTTGAGAAACAAAAAAGTTTTTCATACTAAATGTTGTTTTCGAACCGATCGTTCCTATGTCAGCTATATGATATAGTTATCCGATTTACACCATATTTGGTCAGCCTGTTTAAAATCAAACACACAATGTGTATATTTGGTTGAGATATCTTGAGAAACAAAAAGTTTTTCATACTAAATGTTGTTTTCGAACCGATCGTTCCTATGGCAGCTATATGATATAGTAGTCCGATTTACACCAAATTTGGTCAGCCTGTTTAAAACTTAATCAAACACACAATGTGTATATGTGGTTGAGATATCTTGAGAAACATAAAAGTTTTTCATACTAAATGTTGTTTTCGAACCGATCGTTCCTATGGCAGCTATATGATATAGTAGTCCGATTTACACCAAATTTGGTCAGCCTGTTTAAAACTTAATCAAACACACAATGTGCATATTTGGTTGAGATATCTTGAGAAACAAAAAAGTTTTTCATACTAAATGTTGTTTTCGAACCGATCGTTCCTATGGCAGCTATATGATATAGTAGTCCGATTTACACCAAATTTGGTCAGCCTATTTAAAACTTAATCAAACACACAATGTGTATATGTGGTTGAGATATCTTGAGAAACATAAAAGTTTTTCATACTAAATGTTGTTTTCGAACCGATCGTTCCCATGGCAGCTATATGATATAGTTATCCGATCCGGCCGGTTCCGACATATGTACTGCGTGCAGAAAAAAGGCGGACCTTTACCAAGTTTCATCAAGATAGCTTCAAAACTGAGAGACTAGTTTGCATAGAAACAGACGGACAGACAGACGGACATGGCTATATCGACTCAGCTCGTCGTCCTGATCAAGAATATATATACTTTAGGGTCTGTGAGGCTTCCTTCAATGCGTTACACATTTCGTGAGAAAAATATAATACCCTCTGCAAGGGTATAAAAAAGGTAATTGTTAATTTTGTGGCCAACCTCGCCGAACTTAACGAAAATATTTTTTCTAGATAGACGCCGATTTGTCTTGAATTTATGTGAGACAATTTCGCCTTGGAGTCTTCTAGTCTAAAACGGCTTGCGCGGGGCACTTGCTGTGTTGTTTTTGTTGGTTATTGTTGGTTTTTGTTGTTGTTGTTGTTGTTGTTGTTTTTATTGTTGATGTTGTGCTGTTATTGTCACTAATTTTAAGCAAAAACTGACTACAAAATCGAACTAAGCAAAGCAATTGAAAAATTAGTGCTGTCTGTTGTTATTGGAGTTGCCAAGAAAGGTATAAAATAACTAAATTGGCTATGAAAGCAATTGGTGTTAATTTAAAAATTTCTATGGTTATTGTTGCTATTGTTTTTGTTGATGTTGTTATTGTTAATATTACTGATGCTGTATATATAAATATATATATTATTGAAAAAATCGCGCGATTGTTTTTTAAACAAATTTTTGCCTGCGGTGCTAATTTATTCGATATTTCGTATATATATAAAATATATATATAACAACCACTACAGAAATTTTTAAAACAACACCAATTGCTTTCATAGCCAATTTAGCTATTTTAAAGCTAGTTTCGAAAGTCTAATAACAACGGACAGCACTAATTTTCCAAATGCTTTGCATGGTTAGTTTTATGTAGTAAGTGTCCCTTAAATTTAGTTATTATAACAAAAAATAAAAACAACAACAACAAAAAAACTACAACAACAACAAAAACTATAACAACAACAAAAACAACACAGCAAGCGTCCTGCGCAAGCCGTGTTAAGCTTAAAAAAAAATTAAACTTAAAAAAAAAATTTTAAAAAAACTAGAAGAGTCCAAGGAAATTTTTGCACATAAATTCTTGATGATTCGGCGTCTATCTAAAAAAAAATTTCGATAAAAAATAAAACAAATTTTTGACAATTTCTTTTTTGATCTGAGTGTAAAAAAATTTGTTTTTCTTCATATGGAGCCCATATGTGAAAAAAAGGTTTTTGGAGAAATGCTGTTTATCGAAATGCCAACAATAAGGGAAGATCCATTGAAACTACCCTTCGTTCAGTGGTTTTGATAATGGAGAACTCACCCCACCCTAAAAAATACACACTTTGTACCTTGGTTGCTTAAAAAAACATAAGATTTCTCCTATAATTCCCCAAAATTAAACGGATCACCTCTATATTTTAGTAAAAGCGTTCTTACTAAGAAAAGCCTAGAAATACAGATAATTCACTCAACTTCGTGCAGAAAAGCCATAGGGATAAAATGGGGTACCAAAGGTGGCTGGATACTGGCATAGTAAAACCCACCCTCATAGATCATCGTATGTGACTCTACATTTTTAAATAACTATTCTTTTAATATTTAAATATGACGTTCTTATTTAAGAAAATATTACCATATTTGTTCCCTGAATCTAATGTTGTTAAGAAATTGTCCTATATAATACTAAATATACAGTTATATTGAATTACATTTATTCATTTTGTATCTGATATTTACTTTTTGATTTTATTTTCATGTACAAATGTTACTTAAAAATATAAAAACACAATATTCACTTATTTGATGTATTCAAAAAAGGCTAACGAATATAGACGTTTGTATTAATATTTTGAATGCAGTTTTCCAAAGCTTGACTTATCGAAATAAATTTTACTGCTAGAATTTTTCAAAGTTATTTTTATGCAATTAGTTACAACATACATATCATACAAAGCTTAGAAATTATTTACATATATGTATACATTATATTTTTTATCTATTTTATTTTTTTCAGTGCAACAAGCACTATTATCACTTATTACTTCTATATTTTTTCATGCTTCCATTTATTACTGGCTTCACGTTTTGCTTCCGGAACGAGGGAACTTTTGGCTCCCCCTAAAATGTTATTTGTTGCTTGAGTTGCCAGAACAGCTGGGCACACAACTAGTTGAGGTATTTGCCTGACAACAGCTCCAACTGCCCCAGTATAACCCTTTTGATCATGTTCCACAACTGCTGCTTCCATGAGTGTGTTCGCAGATTCATTTATACCCTATAAAAAAAAAAGCAAGCAGTTCATTAAAGATTGAGAAATATTGGGGAAGCTCATAACAATTTAAATTCGATTCTATAAACGGGCTCGTTTGAGGCTGATGTCAGAGTAAGCGCGAGAAACGAAGCGAAGAAAGAAGCGATGAGGAAAGCGAGAATATGGCAGAGTGAGAGATTTGGGAGAAGCGATCTACATTGCTCAGCACAGAATGCAACAAAACAATCGTATGCAAACAATCGTACTTTCTGAGCAAGTTGAAGCGATAAAGCAGGTTGCAAATTGCTCTCTCGCTTTATCGCTTTAACAACTCTCTTCGCTTTCACTCGGACATCTTCCGAGCGATTGCATATGAAAAAGGTTGAAGTGGCTTATCGCTCGTTCTCGCCCAATATTATCGCTTCGCTTCTCGCGCGGCTCTGACGTCAGCCTTAATGAAACAATGTTGAAAAACTCCATATAAAAAAAAACAGCGAAAATTTTTTTCCCGTTTTTCATTTCAAAGTTGGTTCACACTTCTCGTTACGTTTCATAACGTAAGGGCCTGTCGTTCTGTTAAACTCAAAATGGCACTGTTAGACATAACATTGCACGGTTTGCTGGCCATTTCATTTTGACGTAATGAAATAAGCGTCCACCCCTTATTTCATCAGAGAATGATGAAATGATGACCTTTTGAATAGTAAAATTTGGGGAAAATGCGGTGTGAGGGAATTAACGACGTTTAATTGGAGGTCACTCCTTAAATACCGCAGATTTTCAAAGGTCATAAGGACCAAACAAGTTAATTAGACTTTATATTTTTAAGTAAAATGATATGACTAACAAAATAAATATATTATATAATTATAATGTATCATCAGGCCAGAAAGCGGCTATATTATTATTTTATTTAAAAGTGGCAGCATTAAATTTGTTTTGCTTATGAGCAGCAACAACAGCTGATTTATATAAAGCGGCCACAATAATGGCGTAGATAACATGTATATCGATATCGAACACGTATATCGATAACAAAATACTAATATTCTGTTAGCAGAGTGAAAAAACCAGATTTTTGACCATTTCTTTTTGATCTGAATGTAAATACTGCTTTAGAGGAATGTAAAGATAGATTTTAGCACATAACTAGGAATGTTGTCAGGGCTTAGAGAGCAAGAATATTTAAGTGTTTTAATAGACGAAATGAGGCAACTTTTGGTTATTATGGGTAGACAAATAGATCTCGATGACGGAGTTAAATAAATATAAGGGATAATAGTATGCGACAGAGTTTTCACAAACTTAATTAGTATGAAAGATAAAAAGGTAGGTAATATGAAAGTATTAAATTTTTTAGGATCGCGTACAAACTGATTCTTGCAACGCATAGGATAATCTTCAAACCACTGGGAATAATGAAGAGTCAACTCGGCTTTAACTTCGGAATATTTTGAAAAATCTAAAATTAATCCCGTTTGCTTAAATTTTATAAAATATTTGGAATGTATATTTTTTAAGTTGGTTAGTCTTAAGGAGGTTTAAATTATGCAGACTTATACTGTGTTTACACTGGGCCGCATCATTGGATTTTTCCGTTAAACGGAACAATCGGCAATGATGCCCATAAGAACCCTTTGGATAGAAGAAGACAATGATGCGGCCGCATCTTAAATCATGCGACGCATCATTGGCAAGTGTTGCCGTATTCCATCGACAGCGAACAGCTGTTGTTTTTTCATCGAATATCGATAATCAATAGTAATATAGCTTAACCGCGGAAATAATAATTTCAAATAGAAACACAAAAAACAAAATTTAAAGTCTTAAAAGCATTTTTGAAAGTGCACTGCAATTAACAATTGCACCAGTTAAGAACTCATAACTGTCTCTATTTCAATAAATAAATCTGACATTGGCAGGCCAACAGCTGACAAATGATTCGAAAAAAGATGCGGCTCCAGTGTAAACGACGCGCATCATTTTTCCTTCGACAATGATGCGGCAGTGTAAAAACAGTAAAAACTGGTCAAATTCCCCATAGTGCACTGTAACCTATAGTTCATGGAGCTCGCAGTGAAGCTCTCCAGCATCGGTAAATGCATAAATTTCGACACATGCTCCAACAAGAAGCACAATGACCTCAGTAACTACTACAATCGCAGCAACAACAACAACTGCAACAGTATCCATCTTCAACAAAGCGTTAACGATTATAATACCCAAAGCGATATATGCAACGCAAGCGGATCATTCATGTATGACATCAACTGCAAGCTCCCCGCCGACAGCAACAACATTAAAAAGCAATAATCAAAATAAAAATCAAAAACGGGTCCAGCTGTGCAGACTGGTATGGAACGCTAAAATCATATTAAAAGAAAGTTGAGCCCCTAAACTCCAAGCCAAAAATGAACTAATGAACTAATGAACGAAATTTCTAAACGACAATAAAAATAACTTCTTCTAATAAAAAAAGTGCACAAAATATACCTTTTTCACAAGCAACTCATTTAAAACCCAACAAGGCAAATTATTAAACATTATTATTTAACCTGCAGCAAAGCCTTATGGAGTTCATGGCATTTATGCGGACAACCAAGCAAGATTTAATGCGAAACCAAAAGCTTTTGATACAAATGCTGGTAACACAAAAAAAAATCGATGGCTTCCTTACGTACTTATATCTATGTGGAATGCTAATGGCGTTTCACTGCATAAAGCATTGAGCTAGCTCAATTCCTTCTTGACAAACATATCGACGTTATGCTTCTTTCAGAAACACACCTTAAAAACAAGTATAACTTTAAATTACGAGGCTACTTACTCTACGGAACAAATCATCTTGATGCTTGGTACTGGTATTCTGATTGGAAACCGTAATAAGCATCACTGTCACAAAGAGTTTGCTGAAAACTACCTACAGGCCACATCTATAAACTTACAACTGGACAATGGTAACCAACTTACTCTAGCTGCCGTATACTGCCCCTCGCTTCACTATAACTAAAGGTGAGTTCACGCAGTTTTTCAAATCACTAGAAGAACACTTCATATCAGCAGGAAACTACAATGCCAAGCACACATATTGGGGATCTCGACTCGTGAACCCAAATAGAAAGCAGCATACAATGCCGTTATTAAAGTTAACAATAAGCTAGATGACGTTGCCGTTATTAAAGTTAACAATAATCTAGATTAAGTTTCTCCCGGCAAACCAACATACAACAAACTACCCGATTTATATGACTTTGCAATTACTAAAAATATTCCTTGAAGTCTGATAAGCGCCGAATGTTTGTCAGATCTCTCATCTGATCACTCGCCTGTCTATTTAAGCTACTCCGACTAACAAAGTCCGAGGATCAACCGATTAAATTGACTTCACATAAAACCAATAGGCTTAGATACAGAAAATATATAAGTTCACATATTGAACTAAAACATCACCTTAATGTAAAAGCTGACATCGACAGCTTTGTAAGTACATTGGAGTCCGTCTTTATCACCGCAGCTCGCATTTCTAAACCTCAACCTACACAAGCACTACCCAGCCAAAAGAATCCAAATCTACAAATCGAACAGCTTGTCCACGAAAAGCGACGAATATCGAGAATGTCAATTTTTGCGGCGCGGCAAAGTTTTAAAGACGCCACACGTAAGCTCACCAAAGCCTTAAGGCAGGAAGAAGCATATGCTCAACGCCGTTATATAGAGAAATTATCAACATCTTGTAAAAAACACTCACTATGGAGAGCTCACCCCACCATTTGTTCACCGACAGAAACCGTGATGCCCATCAGAAACTCCGTAGGCGGTTGGGCCCGCAGCCATGAAGATAGAGCCAGCATAAAATAAGATACTTAGTGCAACAAAGAACTACAAAAGTGTAAGGAATAACCTATTGACAAAAATATAAAAAGGCTGTAAAACACAAGTGAATTAAAAACACAAAAAGTGTAATAGCCAAATATGTATTTAAAATATAGCGCAAGCTTACTTTGGCGCGCCAAAGTTTGGATACCCTTGCAGTGCCCTGTTAAAGCCGACAGGTTTTTTACAAAATTTGTTAAATGTTGATTTTTAACCGATCGTTCCTATGGCAGCTATATGATATAGTAGTCCGATTTACACCAAATTTGGTCAGCCTGTTTAAAACTTAATCAAACACACAATGTGTATATTTGGTTGAGATACTTTGAGAAACAAAAAAGTTTTTCATACTAAATGTTGTTTTTGAACTGATCGTTCCTATGGCAGCTGTATAATATAGTTATCCGATCCGGCCGGTTCCGACATGTGTACTGTCTGCAGGAAAAAGACGGACCTGTACCAAGTTTCATCAAGATAGCTTCAAAACTGAGAGACTAGTTTGCATAGAAACAGACGGACAGACAGACGGACATGGCTATATCGACTCAGCTCGTCGCCCTGATCAAGAATATATATACTTTATGGGTTCTGTGAGGCCTCCTTCAATGTGTTACACATTTCGTGACAAAATTATAATACCCTCTGCAAGGGTATA
>JAWNND010000244.1:0-28833 GCA_035043265.1 Drosophila testacea
TACTTTTTTGTCACGGCGAGGATGGATATGCCATTAACATGGCTCTAACTGATCCAATGACAAAAAAAGATCTCAAAAAGACAATCTCAGCCCTATGGTTTTACAGCTACAGAATAATGGTTCGGGAACGTGAAGTCAATCATTTGGTTTACTGCCGATCTTTGTTCAGTCAATTTTTTCAATTGAAACCGAAAGACTTAATTACATTCGTCAAAATCAAGCACAGTTAAGAGCTGATAGCTGTATACATCTTAAGGATGCTATAAGCAAGGGAGATGTGAACATTGATCAACTCGGTGAGAAGGTAATTCTCCCATCTACGTTCACTGGCTCAGCACGATATATGCATGAAAAAACGCAGAATGCAATGACGTATGTTCGAAATTTCGGTCGTCCTGACCTATTTATTACATTAACCTGTAATCCCAAATGGGAAGATATAAAAAATGAACTATTGCCAGGTCAAATACCTCAGGATCGTCATGATATTATTGCTCGGGTATTTCACTTGAAAGTTAAAGCATTAATGTCTTTATTAATAAAAGGCGCTCTGTTTGGTGAAGTTAAATGTCACATGTATACAAAAGAGTGGCAATAACGTGGTCTTCCCCATCTACATCTATTACTTTGGTTACAAAGCAAGATAATGCCAGAGCAAATTGATCATATTATATGTGCAGAAATTCCTGATCCAAAACGGGATCCTCTGCTATATGATATTGTAAAATCAAATATGATTCATGGACCTTGCGGTGCAATGAACCAAAGGAAAATGTACAAAAAAATTTCCCAGACAATATCTTTAAGATACTATTACTGGAAATGATGGTTATCCTCAATATCGGCGAAGAGCCCCAAGTGATAATGGTTTTACTGCTTATGTTAAAGGTAAAATTATTGATAATCGCTGGGTTGTGCCCTACAATTGTGTTCTGTCGTGAACATTTGAAGCACATATAAATGTAGAATACTGCAGCTCGGTAAAGTGTATTAAATATATTTGCAAATATGTAAATAGGGGCAGTGACCAAGCGTCATGTACACTTTAAAATGATAAAGAGGATAAGAGAAATGAAGTTCAGTTGTATGAAAATGGTCGATATATAAGCAGTTCAGAAGCAGTATGGAGGATTCTGGCGTTTTCCATACATGATCGGTTTCCGGTTGTCTTTCAATTAAGTGTTCACTTGGAAATGGTCAGCGGGTAACGTTTAATCCAAATAATAGCGATCAATTTGCGGTTTTTTTGAGCTTTGCAAAGTTGACCCATTTGCAAAAACACTTCTCTATGTTGAAGTGCCGTCTTATTACACATGGAATAATAAGATGTTTAAACGAAGGAAGCTTGGAGCTAAGCACTGGGCACTGGGCACTGGGACTCTACCATGGAAGAAGCTGCTGTCTGTCAAAGCCCAAATAAATTGAGAGAACTTTTTGCAATAATATTAGTATTTTGCCAAATATCTGACGCTTTATGCCTGTGGAATAAGTACAAAGAAAGCCCCTCCGAAGATATTTTGTACGAAATAAAATTGATTGGAGACCTCAACATAGATTCTGATACTTTGGACAGAATTTATAATAAGTGTCTCATCAGAATTGAAGATATAGTATTATCAATAGGAGGTGAATGTTTAAAAGACTACGGTCTGCCTGTGCCAAACAGATCTGAAGAATCAGTAAGGAATATGGAATATTTCAGAGAAATAAGTTATGAAAACAATGAAATTATTGTTAGTAATAACGAAATCTTACTTACCGTAGAGCAGAATGAGGTATTTAAAAATATAGCGCAAACTAACTTTGGCGCGCCAAAGTTTGGATACCCTTGCAGTGACCCGTGTCAGCCGCCAGATTTCTTACAAAATTTGTTAAATGTTGACTTTGAACCGATCGATCCTATGGCAGCTATATGATATAGTAGTCCGATTTACACCAAATTTGGTCAGCCAGTTTAAAACTTAGTCAAACACACAATGTGTATATTTGGTTGAGATATTTTGAGAAACAAACAAGTTTTTCATACTAAATGTTGTTTTCGAACCGATCGTTCCTATGGCAGCTATATGATATAGTAGTCCGATTTACACAAAATTTGGTAGGGATGTATAAAACTATACCAAACACACCAAACATATCTTAAGAAACAAAAAAGTTTTTCATACTAAATGTTGGTTTTAAACCGATCGTTCCTATGACAGCTATACGATATAGTTGTCCGATTTGAGCCAGATTTGGTAGAGATGTATGAAACTGTGTCAAACATACAATATGTGAGTTTGGTTGAGATATATTGAGAAACAAAAAAGTTTTTCATACTAAATGTTGATTACGAACCGATCGTTTCTATGGCAGCTATATGATATAGTTATCCGATCCGGCCGGTTCCGACATATGTACTGCGTGCAGTAAAAAGACGGACGTGTACCAAGTTTCATCAAGATAGCTTCAAAACTGAGAGACTAGTTTGCATAGAAACAGACAGACAGACGGACAGACAGACGGACATGGCTATCTCGACTCAGCTCATCGCCCTGATCAAGAATATATATACTTTACGGGGACTGACACGCCTCACAAAATTATAATACCTTCTGCAAGGGTATAAAAATATTGTGCAGCATTGAATCTGCTATTGGAGAAATATTTTTTTTTGGATGCTCCTGGGGGCACAGGTAAAACATTTTTACTTAATATGCTGTTGGCAAAAGTTCGACAAAGTAAGAATATTGCCTTAGCTGTCGTTTCTTCTGGTATTGCTGCGACACTGCTTACTGGAGGTCGGACAGCCCACTCTGCATTCAAACTTCCATTTGATTTAGTACGTCAAGAAATGCCACATTGTAAAATTAGTAAAGCAGTCCAATACCGCTATGGTCCTCAAAGATTGTAAGCTAATTGTTTGGGATGAGTGCACTATGGCTCATAAGAGTGCCTTTGAAGCTCTAAATAGAACGCTACAGGACCTTAGGGAAAATAACCTTCTTATGGGAGGCATCCCAGTTCTTTTAGCTGGAGATTTCCGCCAAACGCTTCCAGTTGTGCCCCGTGGAACAAGAGCCGATGAAATACAATCGTGCTTAAAATCTTAATTTTTGTGGCCTTTTATTAAGAATCTGGCGCTTACCAAGAATATGCGAGTACACTTAAAAGGTGAGGCAAGTGCTAAAGTTTTTGCAAATATTTTACTGAGAATCTGAGATGGGTTATGTAAAACAGTTGATGACAAAATAACCATACCCACATGCTTGGGAACTGTTTTAACATCTCTCGAAATGCTCATATCAAAAATATATCCAGATATTTCGCATATTTTCGAGAAATCATTAGATTGGTTATCTGAGCGAGCAATATTGACATCAATAAACGATAGAGCCGTATCAATAAATGATTTTCTTTTAAGTTCATTCGATGGTCAAGAAATGACATACAAATCGATTGACTCAGTCACTAATATTGACGATGCTGTTCATTATCCAGTCGAGTTTCTCAGTAAACAAAATCCACCTGGATTTCCATTGCATTGTCTTACACTTAAGGTTGGTGCACCAATAATGTTGATGAGAAACTTAAGACCTCCGGAGCTTTGTAGTGGAACAAGATTGCAAATAAAAGTTCTTCACAAATATTTTATTAAAGCCACAGTATTTACTGGCTGCGCCAAAGGGCAAACCGATTTTAATCCAAGAATACCTCTTATAACTGTTAATCAACCCTTTGAGTTTAAAAGACTACAATTTCCTATAAAAGTTTGTTTTGCTATAACAATAAATAAGTCACAGGGTCAGACATTAAGTCTGGCCGGACTAGACTTAAGAGATGATTGTTTCTCTCATGGACAATTTTATGTGGCCTGCTCAAGAGATAGTTCAGCAATCAACTTATTTATTTTGGTCACTGATGGCAAAACAAAAAGTATTGTTTACAGGGAAATTTTACAATAGCCATTATCCTGTTGGTTTCTTAATAAACAGAATGTACCAGGATTTCCAAAGCATGATTAACAGTTAGTGGATTATATCTATAGGAGATACCACGTTATAAAAAAAATGCGCCGAATTCTCTACCTCTGAGGTGGTGTGGAAATGAGAAACTTTTTTTTTTTAATTAACTTTATTATTAGCATATACATAATTTTTGTTTAAGCGTGCGGCAATATACGTTTTCCGTTTTCTTATAAATAAAAATTAGGATTCGACCCTGTTCGCTTTGATCGCAACGCCCAGGCTATAGCTGTGAGAAGTGTTCCCCATTTTCACTCATTTCACTCATTTCACTTTTCTCCCCGTGATTTCAGCGAGCGAAGCGAGCAGGGGGCCAGCCCCCTAGTTTATCTATAAATGTGACTCCTATGGTCACATTATGTCCACCATTTTGACCTCTTTCTGTCCGCCATTTTTCTATGAGTGTGACGATAATTGTCACATTATGTCCACCATTTTGACCTCATTCTGTCCGCCATTTTTCTATGAATGTGATGATAATTTTCACATGTTGTCCACCATTTTGACATCTATCTGTCCGCCATATATCTATAAATGTGACTGTTATGGTCACATTATGTCCACCATTTTGACATTTTTCGTCCGCCGTTTTTCTTTGAATGTGACGACTATGGTCACATTTTGTCCACCATTTTGACCTCTTTCTGTCCGCCATTTTTCTATGAATGTGACGACAATGGTCATATTATGTCCACCATTTTGACTTCTTTCTATCCGCGACATTTCTATGAATGCGACGACAATGGTCACATTATGTCCACCATTTTGACCGCTTTCTGTCCGCCATTTATCTATAAATGTGATCCTATGGTCACATTATGTACCATTTTGACCTTTCTGTCCGCCATTTTTCTATGAATGTGACGGCAATGGTCACATTATGTCCAACATTTTGACCTCTTTCTGTCCTCCATTTCTCTATAAATGTGACTGTTATGGTCACATTATGTCCACCATTTTGACCTTTCTCTGTCCGCCATTTTTCTATGAATGTGACTGCAATGGTCACATTATGTCCACCATTCTGACCTCTTTCAGTCCACCATTTTTCTATGAATGTGACGATAACTGTCACATTATGTGCACAGCTTTGACCTCTTTCTGTCCGCAATTTTTCTATAAGTGTGACGACAATGGTCACATAATGTCCACCATTTTGACCTCTTTCTGTCCGCCATTTTTCATTAAATGTGATGACAATGGTCACATTATGTCCACCACTTTGACCTTATTCTGTACGCCATTTTTTTATGAGTGTGACGATAATTGTCACATAATGTCCACCATTTTGACCTCTTTCTGTCCGCCATTTTTCTATGAATGTGATGATAATTTTTACATGATGTCCACCACTTTGACATCTATCTGTCCGCCAAATATCTATAAATGTGACTCATGTGGTCACATTATGTCCACCATTTTGACCTCTTTCTGTCCGTCATTTTTCTATGAGTGTGACGATAATTGTCATTTTATGTCCACCATTCTGATCTCTTTCTGTCCGCCATTTTTCTATGAATGTCATGATAATTTTCACATGATGTCCACCATTTTGACCTCTAACTGTCCCCCATTTTTTTATGAATGTGACGACTATGAACACATTATGTCCACCATTTTGACCTCTTTTCTTCACAAATATTTCATTAAAGCCACAGTATTTACTGGCTGCGCCAAAGGGCAAACCGTTTTTAATCCAAGAATACCTCTTATAACTGTTAATCAACCCTTTGAGTTTAAAAGACTACAATTTCCTGTAAAAGTTTGTTTTGCTATAACAATAAATAAGTCACAGGTAAGTCACAGTCAGACATTAAGTCTGCCCGGACTAGACTTAAGAGATGATTGTTTCTCTCATGGACAATTTTATGTGGCCTGCTGAAGAGTTAGTTCAGCAATCAACTTATTTATTTTGGTCACTGATGGCAAAACAAAAAGTATTGTTTACAGGGAAATTTTACAATAGCCATTATCCTGTTGGTTTCTTAATAAACAGAATGTACCAGGATTTCCAAAGCATGATTAACAGTTAGTGGATTATATCTATAGGAGATACCACGTTATAAAAAAAATGCGCCGAATTCTCTACCTCTGAGGTGGTGTGGAAATGAGAAACTTTTTTTTTTTAATTAACTTTATTATTAGCATATACATAATTTTTGTTTAAGCGTGCGGCAATATACGTTTTCCGTTTTCTTATAAATAAAAATTAGGATTCGACCCTGTTCGCTTTGATCGCAACGCCCAGGCTATAGCTGTGAGAAGTGTTCCCCATTTTCACTCATTTCACTCATTTCACTTTTCTCCCCGTGATTTCAGCGAGCGAAGCGAGCAGGGGGCCAGCCCCCTAGTTTATCTATAAATGTGACTCCTATGGTCACATTATGTCCACCATTTTGACCTCTTTCTGTCCGCCATTTTTCTATGAGTGTGACGATAATTGTCACATTATGTCCACCATTTTGACCTCATTCTGTCCGCCATTTTTCTATGAATGTGATGATAATTTTCACATGTTGTCCACCATTTTGACATCTATCTGTCCGCCATATATCTATAAATGTATATGTATGCCATATTTCTATGAATGTGACGACAATGATCACGTCATGTCCACCCTTTTGACATTTTTCGTCCGCCGTTTTTCTTTGAATGTGACGACTATGGTCACATTTTGTCCACCATTTTGACCTCTTCTGTCCGCCATTTTTCTATGAATGTGACGACAATGGTCATATTATGTCCACCATTTTGACTTCTTTCTATCCGCGACATTTCTATGAATGCGACGACAATGGTCACATTATGTCCACCATTTTGACCGCTTTCTGTCCGCCATTTATCTATAAATGTGACTCCTATGGTCACATTATGTCCACCATTTTGACCTTTCTCTGTCCGCCATTTTTCTATGAATGTGACGGCAATGGTCACATTATGTCCACCATTTTGACCTCTTTCTGTCCTCCATTTCTCTATAAATGTGACTGTTATGGTCACATTATGTCCACCATTTTGACCTTTATCTGTCCGCCATTTTTCTATGAATGTGACTGCAATGGTCACATTATGTCCACCATTCTGACCTCTTTCAGTCCACCATTTTTCTATGAATGTGACGATAACTGTCACATTATGTGCACAGCTTTGACCTCTTTCTGTCCGCAATTTTTCTATAAGTGTGACGGCAATGGTCACATAATGTCCACCATTTTGACCTCTTTTTGTCCGCCAAATATCTATAAATGTGACTCATGTGGTCACATTTTGTCCACCATTTTGACCTATTTCTGTCCGTCATTTTTCTATGAGTGTGACGATAATTGTCACTTAATGTCCACCATTCTGATCTCTTTCTGTCCGCCATTTTTTTATGAATGTGACGACTGTGAACACATTATGTCCACCATTTTGACCTCTTTTTGTCCGCCATTTTTCTATGAGTGTGACGATAATTGTCACTTTATGTCCACCATTCTGATCTCTTTCTGTCCGCCATTTTTCTATGAATGTGATGATAATTTTCACATGATGTCCACCATTTCGACCTCTAACTGTCCGACATTTTTCTATGAATGTGACGACTATGAACACATTATGTCCACAGATTTGACCTCTTTCTGTCCACCATTTTTCTATGCATGTAACGATAACTGCCACATTATGTCCAACATTTTGAACTCTTTCTGACCACCATTTTTCTATGAATGTGACGACAATGGTCACATTATGTCCATCAGTTTGACGTCTTTCTGACCGCCATATTACTATGAATGTGACGACAATTGTCACGTCATGTCCACCATTTTGACATTTTTCGTTTTCCATTTTTCTTTGAATGTGACGACTATGGTCACATTATGTCCACTATTTTGACCTCTTTCTGTCCGCCATTTTTCTATGAATTGTGACGCTCCATAATTTGAGCGCACAAAAACAAGCAGTGCCAACGAGAACAAAAGGGCAGTGACGTCACAAGCCGGCCGCCGTCAAGGCAAAACCATGGGCAATGACGTCACGAACGGCCATCGGCAAAGCAGTGCAGCGAGAGCAATCTCGTTGCCCAGGCGACCAGCTACAATTCTCTCAGTGCGTTGGCGACGCCGCGCACAGAGAATAGCGACGCCACGCACACACACACACACAGCATCGATCGGCAGCCGGCAGTGCAAAGTGCCAAAAGTACAGCTTTGGCAAAAGGGCCGTCATAGACAGACGGCGCGGTGCCTACTACGCAGTAGGGCACACGCACAAAGCAAGGCAACGATCGGCCGAGAGCAAGCTCACACTCACATACACGCCCACTGTATGTACGCAGGCATGCATATGCCTGACCTAGGCTACAATTGAGAGGCTTGTCGCTGACGCCGACGCTGGCAGAGAAGTTGCCAAAAATTAGGCTTAATGAGGCGCAATTAAAGTTGCACTCATTCTATTCCTCGAGGACCACGCCAGCGACCAGACGTATCATTCTAAGCAGCGGATCAACGTACATACATCATTTTTTCATCACGTGGTGAAATACAATCAGCCACGCAACGAGGGAATTCAAAGACATAAAACCAACAACAACAACAACAGGATTTATATTAACGCATCGAGGTGAGCGAGAAAAACGAGTGCAAGTTCTCCCAGCGGTTTTCTAGAAAATTGTAATAAGAAATAAAGAGAAATCTATAAGAAATCAAAATAAATACAAATATTCATAGCCTAAAGAAACCAAGTAAAAGCAAAAGTTATTAATTTTTCTAGCAAAGCCAGTGTCAGCATGTGTGTGTATATGTGTATATGTGCCGGCAGTAAAGTAACCCAGTGGGACTCTGGCAAATAACGCGTAGATCGAGATTTCCTTGACGCTGCAAAGGTTTCGACACAGCCGCCGAGAAATCTCATCGCCATCTTGTTCGCAACCTCGTCACAGCCGCAAAGGTTTCGCCACAGCTGTGAACGAGATTGTGAACCGCGTTCATTCGAGCCACGTTAAAGCCAGATTGTTGCATATAAAGAAATCCGCACATAACCATATCCACCCACGCTCACCGATTCATATTCAATGACCCAGTGAGAAACCACGTGTATACATGTGCCGGCAGAAAAGTGACCCAGTGGGACCCCGAGTAATAGCACGTCGATCGGGATTTCGTTGTGGCTGCAAAGGCTTCAACACAGTCCCCGCGAAATCTCATCGTCCTCTCGTTTGCAACCGCGTCACCGCCGCCTTGGTTTCGCCACGGCTGTGAACGCGATTGTGAACCGTAGTAATTCAAGCCGCATAGAAGACAGGGGACGCAGGAAAGTGTTATGTGTACATATACGTACATATGGACATATAGCGCTGACATCACGGACGTACAGGAAACGCAGCGGACAGTCAAGGGAAAATTTATAAAACAAGTTCAAAACGTGGAAGGCCACCATAGGGTATATATATGTATAGATATTTATATATATACATGTTCTATTGCATGTTCTATTGGCGCGGCTTGCGACCCAGGGGTATTTAATATTTTGCTAACTTTTCACATATCTATATTTATGCCTGCACATGTATACAGATATGCATGTGGATAAGTGAAGCCATTGCCCGATACTAATTTAATCTCATATCTTAGCAATCTTAGCTTCGTGATTTGAAATCACGCTCCTCACTATCAGTAGTTCCGGTAACTTTAAGAAATTTTCTGTAAAGTGACCCTGGCTGGACTGTGACATACCTCAGCTTTAGAAACTTCCTTACAGAATGTGACGACAATGGTCACATTATGACCATCAGTTTGACATCTTTCTGACCGCCATATTACTATGAATGTGACGACAATTGTCACGTCATGTCCACCATTTTGACATTTTTCGTTTTCCATTTTTCTTTGAATGTGACGACTATGGTCACACTATGTCCACTATTTTGACCTCTTTCTGTCCACCATTTTTCTATGAATGTGACGATAACGCCATTTTTCTCTGAATGTGACGACAATGGTCACGTCATGTCCACCATTTTGACATCTTTCTGTCCGCCAATTTTCTATGAGTGTGACGATAATTATCACATTATGTCCACCATTTTGAACTCTTTCTGTCCGCCATTTTTCTATGAATGTGATGATAATTTTCACATGATGTCCACCACTTTGACATCTATCTGTCCGCCATATATCTATAAAAGTGACTCCTATGGTCACATTATGTCCACCATTTTGACATTATTCGGTTGCCATGTTTCTTTGAATGTGACGACTATGGTCACATTATGTCCACTATTTTGACCTCTTTCTGTCTGCCATTTTTCAAAGATTGTGACGACAATGGTCACATAATGTGCACCATTTTGACCTCTTTCGGTCCGCTATTTTTCATAAATAAGACCTATATGGTCGCAAAATGTCCACCATTTTGAACTCTTTTTGTCCACCAGTTCTCTATGAGTGTGACGATAATTGTCACATTATGTCCACCATTTTGACCTCTTTCTGTCCGCCATTTTTCTATGAATGTGACGATAACTGTCACATTATGTCCACCATTTTGACCTCTTTCTGTCCGCCATTTTGCTATGAATGTGACGACAATGGTCACATTATGTCCATCAGTTTGACGTCTTTCTGTCACGTCATGTCCACCATTTAGACATTTTTCGTTTTCCTTGTTTCTTTGAATGTGACGACTATGGTCACATTATGTCCACTATTTTGACTTCTTTCTGTCTGCCATTTTTCCATGATTGTGACGACAATGGTCACTTTATGTCCACCATTTTGACCTCTTTCGGTCCGCTATTTTTCAAAAATAAGACGCATTATGTCCACCCTTTTGACCTCTTTCTGTCCGTCATTTTTCTATGAATGTGACGATAATTGTCACATTATGTCCACCATTTTGACCTCTATTATTATTATTATTATGTGTGGGGGGGAAAATTTACTGCGACCCAGTGGGTCTATTGTATCCCCTTCAGAGTTTATAACTCTCCCATCAGCCCTATTTCTTGGATGAAATCCATTATTTTTGTCGCGTTGAGGGCTCCAATATCTTCTGGTTGGAGGATATGGCTACCTAAAAACCTACTTCTTCTCCTTGCTAAGGCGGTACATGTCGCTACTATATGTTCAGAGGTTTCGTCCTCGATATCACAGTATCGGCAAGTCCCGATGCTTATTATGACTAGTTTGCATAAGTGGCGTCTCAGTCTACAGTGTCCTGTCAAAAGACCGGTCAGTATTCTAAGTCTGTTCTTCCCATGACTATAAGTTGCTTGAATCTTTGCAGATTGTAGCTACCTAGGAGACATCCTTGCCTGTCGTAGGCCTTGAGTATCATTCAAGCATAACTGGCGCAAATGCTTTTCTTCTTCTCTGAGAGATTTCCGAAACGTGTGGTTCCCAATGCCACAAAACGGTTCAGGTCCTATTAGGGGGCTTTCAGCACCCATTCTTGCTAGCCTATCTGCTGCCTCGTTCCCCGCTATATCTGTATGCCCTGGAATCTATCGCAGAGTAAGCCTGTTATATGATCCCAGCAGATCTAGCTTTATCCGGACCTCCCGGACTACTTTTGATGTTAGTCTACTCTTGCTGATTTCCTTCAGTGCCGCTTGACTATCTGATAGAATGGCTATGTCTCTATTCCGATAGTTGCGTGTTAGGTTAAAATCCGCACATCTTCCTATAGCGCACACTTCAGCCTGAAAGATGCTGGTGTGAGTACCTAAGGATTCATAGTGGGATAACCGAGGACCAACAACTCCGAGGCCAGTGCCTTGATTAGTTAGGGATCCATCAGTGTACCACTTAATTGTATGGTGATTCATGGGATGGACATCCTCAAGTGTTGTCCATTCCTTTTTACTGCTCAAGTTCACTCCGAAATTGCGATCGAATTTGTATTCGGCTGGCATTTCGTCCCTTGGTTGTATCAACAGGGGGAGTTCACTTGATAGAGCATCAGCGTCCCTCTGGCTGAGGATGCAGTTGTTGCCAACTCCCTCCATTGCCATTCTTAGCAGGGTTGCTTTTCTTTGAAGCCCTGTGAATGTGTGGAGCGGTGTAAACTCCAATAGGACTTCAATGGCTGCTGTCGGACAAGTGCGCATTGCCCCTGTTATGCAAATGCAGGCCATTCTCTGCAGCTTATGCAGTTGTTTTTGGACGGTGGTGAGTTGCACTCTATCACCCCAGGCAATTGCTCCATATGTGAGCATGGGCCTGACAACCATAAGGTATAGCCATCTTAATATCTTCGGTGATGTTCCCCATGATTTCCCGGCTATACTACGACATGTATAGAGTGCTCTAGAGCACTTTGCTATCGTATTTTTAACATGTGGGCCGAAGTTTAGTTTACTGTCAAAAGTAACTCCTAGGTATTTAACCTCCTTGCTAGTTGCTATTTCGCTTCCTAGAAGCCTTATTTGCCTTAGTCTCTGCAGTTTATATCTTCTTGTAAAGGGGATGATGACTGTTATAGTGGGATTAAGGTTGAGGCCAACCTCATTACACCAGTCGCTCGTCATCATGAGCCCTAACTGAATTATGTCGCAGAGTGTTTCTTCGAAGTTGCCCCGTGCAATATTACAATGTCATCGGCGGGCATTGCTGGCAAGTCTCTGAGTACTGTCTACTAACGGCTTCATTAGAGGAGATAGTACACCCTTGGGGACATCCCTTTGTCGTAACTGTAACAGTACTGTCTTGAACTGTTGCTGTGGCCTGTCTGGACTTTAGCAGAGAGACAATCCACTGCTGTAGTAAGGTCCAGGCCTCTCCTAGATGGGCAGCTTGGACAGCGTCATGACGCATTGTCGAAGGCCCCTTCTATGTCTAGGAAGCACACATCGCCACCTCTTGTTGTCAACGCCATGCTAGGTTCGATGCAGTTGGTAAGGGCAGTGTCGTAGACCTTCCTGCCCTGTATGCATGCTGCGTTGGTGCAGCGGCTCATGTCTTAGCACTGTGCTTCTTATTCTATAGTTCACTAGCTTTTCAATCGTTTTTAGCAAAAACGACGTTAAGCTGATGGGTCTGAAGGACTTGGGGTTGGTGATGTCTTTCTTCCCAGTCTTGGGGATGAAGACCACCCTACCTCTGCTCCATGCGCTCGGAATATATCCTAGTGCTAGGCTACTTATCATCACCTTCCTGAGAATGGGGAGGAGTTTGGCCTTCCCTTGCTGTAGGAAGGCTGGTGATATACCGTCCAAGCCCGGTGACTTATAGGGCTGGAAAGTTCCAATTGCCCATTTTAGTCTTTCCAGCGTTATTGTTGACTTGGCAATTGCCCAGTCATCAAACACTGGCCGTACTCGGTCTTCTGGTCTTCCTAAATTTGTTCCTTCCTGTATGGGGATACTCCCCGGGAAGTGAGTTTCAAATAGTAGCTCCAACTTATTTATGTTGCTACTCGTGTAGGTGTTATCCCCACGTTTGAGGGCCAGATTTGATTCTGGTACCTTCTTTGACAGTGCCCTATGTAGCCGGTTTTAGTCGAGTTTTCTATGTTTTCACAGAAGTCACGATAATTCTTCCGTTTTGCCTTTCTGATCTCCTTGTTGTAGGTAGTCAGGCTTTCCCGGTATTTGTCCCATGTGCCGTCTTTCTTTGCCCTATTAAAGAGTTGACGAGTGGTTTTTCGAAGCCTCTCGAGGCTGTCGGACCACCAAGGGGCATCTTTTGCTTTGCGCTTCTTCCCTAGTGCGCAGCTCACCTCGTAAGCATTGATTATACTATTGTTCACCGAGGCTATTACGCTTTTCAGATTTGGGGGATTTCTGGGTATGCCAGAAATTATCCCATCCAGATTGCGTTCAAGCGTCGTTGAAAACTTACCCCAGTTCGTCTTCCTGGGGTTGCGCGTTTGCTTGCTACAGTCTGTATTTAGTTGTAGTTTATACAGAATAATCCTATGATCTGACATAGATTCTTCTGGTGACTCGTGCCAGTCCCTAAGATGACCGACTAAGTAGGGTGACGTCTAGGACTTCATCCCTAACCCTGGTTACAAATGTCGGAGTGGTTCCGACATTGCCAATTTCTAGATTATGAGTTAAAATAAATTCAAAAAGACACTCACCCCTTTGGTTTGTATCCGTACTTCCCCATATCTCATGGTGCGCGTTGGCATCGCAACCGATGAGGAGCGGTAGCTTCTCCTTTTGGCAGTGTTCCACCAGTCTCATGATCTCTGGGGGTGGGCAGGGCCCGTCCCCTGCGAGGTAAGCCGATGCAACCATGGGCAGCTCCCATCGCCTGCATCATGATCGGCACGCAGTCTCTAGTGAGAAATTCTGAAAGGATGGTATAATTAATACATTTCCTTACCATTATGCATGTTCTTGGTAGTGGGTCTCTTTGGTCCCAGATTACCTTAGAATCGTCTGTGTACAGGCCCTTAATGCCATCGTTAACCCATGGCTCCTGTACAAGGGCTAGCCCAAGATGTTGTTGGGTGAATATTCTAGCTAGGACGGCCGAAGCCGCCTTCGCATGGTGAATATTCACCTGGGCTAACCCAGTGCTGAAGGCTTGTGCCATCATACCAGTGGCTCTAGCGGCCAAGACGACTCGGGCCTGGATGCCCCCGAGTCGCTGCATAGCGTGACGTCCGCTTCCTCCTGGCTGACGTCTAGCAGCTCTTCCGCAAGTTCTTGCGACGACATAGCCGTCTCGTGGTCCATCACTCCCTCCCCTTACTGGATTTATCGAGCAGTCGAGCAGTTCCTCATCCTCGGCCAGATCCTCTGGCAAAGGGTGGGGACCTACTCCACACGGGATAGCTTCAGTGGCATGTTGGGAGGATGCTGCTGCAGGGGCAGATGACTCGCTCAGCTCTGCTGTCGAGGCGGGATTCTCCGCCACACTAGCCTTCTTGGTCTTCTTCAGGCCGCTGACGGGGATTGATCCGAAGCGGAAGAAGAGCTGGTGGCCTCTCGCCACAATGTCTTCTCGAGACAGTTCGTCTTTTCCTATGACGAAGAGTGCTCCGCCTCCTTCGTTTCTTCTGGAAACCACTCTCCAGGCCTCTGTCTCCAACTTGTTCTGGTTGCCCAGAATCACCAGCAAGCGCGGTGCCGGGGCGGCCATCCGGATATCAAGGGGCACGCCCTTCCATGAGCTAAGTCTCGGCGCGACTGCTGCCAGCCAGTCCGCCGAGTCCTCGTCCACACAATCAATCACTAGGTGACCGACGCGGAAATGTATTCCCGAGAACGCCACCGCTGTGCTCCATCCCGTCACAGATATCTCATCCATTATTGCCTCCTCTAGCGCGGATAAATCCCCGTGGCTGAGGATTACCTGGGGATATTCCGCAGGTAGCACGGCCACCCTGACCTTCTTCGCTATCATTGCGTATGATACGCGAGGCTCGGTGGGTGCTGAGGAGGAGGATTCCATAGCTACCGCTGCTGACCTAGACGTGCTTGGCCGCACGTCCAGCGTCTCAGGCGTCACAGGCTCCACCGCCTGTGATGCCCCTGTGGCTGGTGTTGATGCACAAAGACATTTTGGCGTGCCCGTGGGAGGAGTCAGAGTGCTACTGGACCTTTTCGGAGCAGATGTAGCCGTTTGAGCTGCTGGTCGCGGCTCCTTCGCCTTTTCTAAGGCCTCCAGGGGGGGCAAGCCTTGGCTCAGATACCTCAGGTACCATTTGACCCTAGAGCCGCACAGGTTGCGCCTATTTGGGTCGTCCAGCCCACCTGGTTGCCCCCTGGATGGTAGTAGCGCATCCTTTTTATTTTGGCGCTGCTGCCCCTGGCGCCTGTCAGCGGTCAGCATGGGGCGCATCAGTCGCGATGGTCCGGCCGTGCTCCCATGCGAACTTGCCGCGGCGTTACTTTGACGCGGGTATGACCGCGCCAACTGTCAACCATTATTATGGCCCTGGTTTGCTCTTGGAGCACTTCTGCTTGTTGCCTGGTTGCGTGGAGGATGGTCTACCACACTTGGCCGCACTCTATCGAGATCTCGATCTTCAAATTGTCTTGCGACACTCGCCGCTGGGAGATCCTGCGGAAATTTAATATTTTTGTTCGTCTTCATTCTTTTTGTACCCAGGAGAAGCGAAACAAGGAACGGTCCACCCGAGCAGAGGCTCGCATGCCCGGGTAAGGCTGGATAGAACAGGCGGTCGCCACTTGCCTGAGCCCACAGTTCGCGACTGGGCTATTTTTAGACCCGGGCCCCCAGCCAAGCTGACTCTCAGAAAGGTCCGAATGACACCCTTAGTCCGGCCCGGGGTGAGATGTATGATGGGATGGAGGTAGGTAAGTGTGAGGGATATTGGGAGGTTGTGAGGCAGTTGTTGAAAGGCGGCAACACAAACACCTTGTCGATATGATGATCGGTAGCTAACCTTCTTGAGAACAAGAGGGCCGTTCGCCATCCGCAACCAGCGACCCGCCTGGTGGCCTCAGCTCAGCCCCTCCGAACCATCTCACAAGTTCTTCGGACCAAGATTTTGACCTCTATCTGTCCGCAATTTTTCTATGAATGTGACGATAATTGTCACATTATGTCCACCATTTTGACCTCATACTGTCCGCCATTTTTCTATGTGACGACAATGGTCACATTATGTCCATCAGTTTGACGTCTTTCTGACCGCTATTTTTCTATGAATGTGACGACAATGGTCACATTATGTCCATCATTTTGACCTCTTTTTGTCCGCTATTTTTCTATGAATGTGACGAAAATGGTCATATTGTGTCTACCATTTTGATCTCTTTCTGTCCGCCATTTTTCTATAAGTAAGACGGCAGTGGTCACATTCTGTCCACAGTTTTGATCTCTTTCTGTCCACCAGTTTTCTATGAGTGTGACGATAATTGTCACATTATGTCCACAGTTTTGACCTCTTTCTGTCCACCAGTTTTTTTTTTAGAGTCCACCGTTTTGACCTCTTTCTGTCCGCCATTTTTCTATGAATGTGATGATAATTTTCACATGATGTCCACCATTTTGACATCTATCTGTCCGCCATTTTTCTATGAGTGTGACTCTTATAGTCACATTATGTCCACCATTTTGACCTCTTTCTGTACTCAATATATCTTTAAATGTAACTCCTATGGTCACATTATGACCACCATTTCGACCTCTTTCTGTCCGCCATTTTTCTATAAATGTGTCGACAATGGTCCACCATTTTGACCTCTTTCTGTCCCCCATTTGTCTATAAATGTGACTCCAATGGACATATTATGTCCACCATTTTGACCTCTTTCTGTCCGCCATTTTTCTATGAGTGTGATAATATTTGTCACATTATGTCCACCATTCTGACCTCTTTCTGTCCGCCATTTTTCTATGAATGTGATGATAATTTTCAAATGATGTCCACCACTTTGACCTCTATCTGTCCGCCATTTTTCTATGAATGTGACGAATATGAACACATTATGTCCACCATTTTGACCTCTTTCTGTCAGCCACTTTTCTATGAATGTGACGACAATGGTCACATTATGTCCATCAGTTTGTCAGTTTCTGTCTGCCATTTTTTCATGATTGTGAAGACAATGGTCACATTATGTCTCCCATTTTGACCTCTTTCTATCCGCCATTTTTCTATGAATTTGACGACAATGGTCATATTATGTCCAACATTTTGACCTCTTTCTATCCGCGACATTTCTATCAATGCGACGACAATGGTCACATTAGGTCCACCATTTTGAACTCTTTCTGTTCGCCATTTATCTATAAATGTGACGACTATGAACACATTATGTCCACCATTTTGACCTCTTACTGTCTACCATTTTTCCATAAATAAGACGCCTGTGGTCACATGATGTCCACAGTTTTGACCTCTTTCTGTCCACCATTTTTCTATGAATGTGACGACAATGGTCACATTATGTCCATCAGTTTGACGTCTTTCTGACCGCTATATTTTTATGAATGTGACGACAATAGTCACGTCTTGTCCACCATTTTGACATTTTTCGTCTGCCATGTTTCATTGAATGTGACAACTATGGTCACATTATGTCCACCATTTTGACTTCTTTCTGTCTGCCATTTTTCCATGATTGTGACGACAATGGTCACATTATGTCCACCATTTTGACCTCTTACTGTCCGCCATTTTTCTATAAATAAGACGCTTGTGGTCACATTATGTCCACAGTTTTGATCTCTTTCTGTCCACCAATTTTCTATGAATGTGACGATAATTGTCACATTATGTCCACCATTTTGACCTCTATTATTATTATTATTATGTGTGGGGGGGAAAATTTACTGCGACCCAGTGGGTCTATTGTATCCCCTTCAGAGTTTATAACTCTCCCATTAGCCCTATTTCTTGGATGAAATATATTATTTTTGTCGGGTTGAGGGCTACAATATCTTCTGGTTGGAGGGCATGGTTACCTAAAAACCTACATCTTCTCCTTGCTAAGGCGGTACATGTCGCTAAAATATGTTCAGAGGCTTCGTCCTCGATATCACAGTATCGGCAAGTCCCGATGCTTACTATGCCTAGTTTGCATAAGTGGCTTCTCAGTCTACAGTGTCCTGTCAAAAGACTGGTCAGTATTCTAAGTCTGTTCTTCCCCATGACTATAAGTTGCTTGAATCTTTGCAGATTGTAGCTACCTAGGAGACATCCTTGCCTGTCGTAGGCCTTGAGTATCATTCAAGCATAACTGGCGCAAATGCTTTTCTTCTTCTCTGAGAGATTTCCGTAATGTGTGGTTCCCAATGCCACAAAACGGTTCAGGTCCTATTAGGGGGCTTTCAGCACCCATTCTTGCTAGCCTATCTGCTGCCTCGTTCCCCGCTGTATCTGTATGCCCTGGAATCTATCGCAGAGTAAGCCTGTTATATGATCCCAGCAGATCTAGCTTTATCCGGACCTCCCGGACTACTTTTGATGTTAGTCTACTCTTGCTGATTGCCTTTAGTGCCGCTTGACTATCTGATAGAATGGCTATGTCTCTATTCCGATAGTTGCGTATTAGGTTAAAATCCGCACATCTTCCTATAGCGCACACTTCAGCCTGAAAGATGCTGGTGTGAGTACCTAAGGATTCATAGTGGGATAACCGAGGACCAACAACTCCGAGGCCAGTGCCTTGATTAGTTAGGGATCCATCAGTGTACCACTTAATTGTATGGTGATTCATGGGATGGACATCCTCAAGTGTTGTCCATTCCTATTTACTGCTCAAGTTCACTCCGAAATTGAGATCGAATTTGTATTCGACTGGCATTTCGTCCCTTGGTTGTATCAACAGGGGGAGTTCACTTGATAGAGCATCAGCGTCCCTCTGGCTGAGGATGCAGTTGTTGCCAACTCCCTTCATTGCAATTCTTAGCAGGGATGCTTTTCTTTGAAGCCCTGTGAATGTGTGGAGCGGTGTAAACTCCAATAGGACTTCAATGGCTGCTGTCGGACAAGTGCGCAGTGCCCCTGTTATGCAAATGCAGGCCATTCTCTGCAGCTTATGCAGTTGTGTTTGGACGGTGGTGAGTTGCACTCTATCACCCCAGGCAATTGCTCCATATGTGAGCATGGGCCTGACAACCATAAGGTATAGCCTGTCTAGGAAGGCACACATCGCCACCTCCTTGTTGTCAACTGCCATGCGTAGGATTCGATGCAGTTGGTAGAGGGCAGTGTCTGTAGACCTTCCTGCCCTGTATGCATGCTGCGTTGGCTGCAGCGGCTCATGTCTCAGCACTGTGCTTCTTATTCTATAGTTCACTAGCTTTTCAATCGTTTTTAGCAAAAACGACGTTAAGCTGATGGGTCTGAAGGACTTGGGGTTGGTGATGTCTTTCTTCCCAGTCTTGGGGATGAAGACCACCCTACCTCTGCTCCATGCGCTCGGAATATATCCTAGTGCTAGGCTACTTATCATCACCTTCCTGAGAATGGGGAGGAGTTTGGCCTTCCCTTGCTGTAGGAAGGCTGGTGATTTACCGTCCAAGCCCGGTGACTTATAGGGCTGGAAAGTTCCAATTGCCCATTTTAGTCTTTCCAGCGTTATTGTTGACTTGGCAATCGCCCAGTCATCAAACACTGGCCGTACTCGGTCTTCTGGTCTTCCTAAATTTGTTCCTTCCTGTATGGGGATACTCCCCGGGAAGTGAGTTTCAAATAGTAGCTCCAACTTATTTATGTTGCTACTCGTGTAGGTGTTATCCCCACGTTTGAGGGCCAGATTTGATTCTGGTACCTTCTTTGACAGTGCCCTATGTAGCCGGTTTTAGTCGAGTTTTCTATGTTTTCACAGAAGTCACGATAATTCTTCCGTTTTGCCTTTCTGATCTCCTTGTTGTAGGTAGTCAGGCTTTCCCGGTATTTGTCCCATGTGCCGTCTTTCTTTGCCCTATTAAAGAGTTGACGAGTGGTTTTTCGAAGCCTCTCGAGGCTGTCGGACCACCAAGGGGCATCTTTTGCTTTGCGCTTCTTCCCTAGTGTGCAGCTCACCTCGTAAGCATTGATTATACTATTGTTCACCGAGGCTATTACGCTTTTCAGATTTGGGGGATTTCTGGGTATGCCAGAAATTATCCCATCCAGATTGCGTTCAAGCGTCGTTGAAAACTTACCCCAGTTCGTCTTCCTGGGGTTGCGCGTTTGCTTGCTACAGTCTGTATTTAGTTGTAGTTTATACAGAATAATCCTATGATCTGACATAGATTCTTCTGGTGACTCGTGCCAGTCCCTAAGATGACCGACTAAGTAGGGTGACGTCTAGGACTTCATCCCTAACCCTGGTTACAAATGTCGGAGTGGTTCCGACATTGCCAATTTCTAGATTATGAGTTAAAATAAATTCAAAAAGACACTCACCCCTTTGGTTTGTATCCGTACTTCCCCATATCTCATGGTGCGCGTTGGCATCGCAACCGATGAGGAGCGGTAGCTTCTCCTTTTGGCAGTGTTCCACCAGTCTCATGATCTCTGGGGGTGGGCAGGGCCCGTCCCCTGCGAGGTAAGCCGATGCAACCATGGGCAGCTCCCATCGCCTGCATCATGATCGGCACGCAGTCTCTAGTGAGAAATTCTGAAAGGATGGTATAATTAATACATTTCCTTACCATTATGCATGTTCTTGGTAGTGGGTCTCTTTGGTCCCAGATTACCTTAGAATCGTCTGTGTACAGGCCCTTAATGCCATCGTTAACCCATGGCTCCTGTACAAGGGCTAGCCCAAGATGTTGTTGGGTGAATATATATAATAGCTAGGACGGCCGAAGCCGCCTTCGCATGGTGAATATTCACCTGGGCTAAACCAGTGCTGAAGGCTTGTGCCATCATACCAGTGGCTCTAGCGGCCAAGACCCCCGAGTCGCTGCATAGCGTGACGTCCGCTTCCTCCTGGCTGACGTCTAGCAGCTCTTCCGCAAGTTCTTGCGACGACATAGCCGTCTCGTGGTCCATCACTCCCTCCCCTTACTGGATTTATCGAGCAGTCGAGCAGTTCCTCATCCTCGGCCAGATCCTCTGGCAAAGGGTGGGGACCTACTCCACACGGGATAGCTTCAGTGGCATGTTGGGAGGATGCTGCTGCAGGGGCAGATGACTCGCTCAGCTCTGCTGTCGAGGCGGGATTCTCCGCCACACTAGCCTTCTTGGTCTTCTTCAGGCCGCTGACGGGGATTGATCCGAAGCGGAAGAAGAGCTGGTGGCCTCTCGCCACAATGTCTTCTCGAGACAGTTCGTCTTTTCCTATGACGAAGAGTGCTCCGCCTCCTTCGTTTCTTCTGGAAACCACTCTCCAGGCCTCTGACTCCAACTTGTTCTGGTTGCCCAGAATCACCAGCAAGTTATCAGAGTTGCGATCTGCGCTCCTTGGGCAGAAGATTGTCATTGTGTGGGGCGACGGTATATTGTCCCCCATCCGGATATCAAGGGGCACGCCCTTCCATGAGCTAAGTCTCGGCGCGACTGCTGCCAGCCAGTCCGCCGAGTCCTCGTCCACACAATCAATCACTAGGTGACCGACGCGGAAATGTATTCCCGAGAACGCCACCGCTGTGCTCCATCCCGTCACAGATATCTCATCCATTATTGCCTCCTCTAGCGCGGATAAATCCCCGTGGCTGAGGATTACCTGGGGATATTCCGCAGGTAGCACGGCCACCCTGACCTTCTTCGCTATCATTGCGTATGATACGCGAGGCTCGGTGGGTGCTGAGGAGGAGGATTCCATAGCTACCGCTGCTGACCTAGACGTGCTTGGCCGCACGTCCAGCGTCTCAGGCGTCACAGGCTCCACCGCCTGCCCCTGTGGCTGGTGTTGATGCACAAAGACCTTTTCGGAGCAGATGTAGCCGTTTGAGCTGCTGGTCGCGGCTCCTTCGCCTTTTCTAAGGCCTCCAGGGTGGGCAAGCCTTGGCTCAGATACCTCAGGTACCATTTGACCCTAGAGCTGCACAGGTTGCGCCTATTTGGGTCGTCCAGCCCACCTGGTTGCCCCCTGGATGGTAGTAGCGCATCCTTTTTATTTTGGCGCTGCTGCCCCTGGCGCCTGTCAGCGGTCAGCATGGGGCGCATCAGTCGCGATGGTCCGGCCGTGCTCCTATGCGAAGTTGCCGCGGCGTTACTTTGACGCGGGTATGACCGCGCCAACTGTCAACCATTATTATGGCCCTGGTTTGCTCTTGGAGCACTTCTGCTTGTTGCTTGGTTGCGTGGAGGATGGTCTACCACACTTGGCCGCACTCTATCGAGATCTCGATCTTCAAATTGTCTTGCGACACTCGCCGCTGGGAGATCCTGCGGAAATTTAATATTTTTGTTCGTCTTCATTCTTTTTGTACCCAGGAGAAGCGAAACAAGGAACGGTCCACCCGAGCAGAGGCTCGCATGCCCGGGTAAGGCTGGATAGAACAGGCGGTCGCCACTTGCCTGAGCCCACCGTTCGCGACTGGGCTATTTTTTGACCCGGGCCCTTAGCCAAGCTGACTCTCAGAAAGGTCCGAATGACACCCTTAGTCCGGCCCGGGGTGAGATGTATGATGGGATGGAGGTAGGTAAGTGTGAGGGATATTGGGAGGTTGTGAGGCAGTTGTTGAAAGGCGGCAACACAACCACCTTATCGATATGATGATCGGTATCATATCCGCTGTTTGTCCGGGGCTGTCTATTCACGAGGAATCTCGCTATTCAACAGCTAACCTTCTTGAGAACAAGAGGGCCGTTCGCCATCCGCAACCAACGACCCGCCTGGTGGCCTCAGCTCAGCCCCTCCGAACCATCTCACAAGTTCTTCGGACCAAGATTTTGACCTCTATCTGTCCGCAATTTTTCTATAAATGTGACGATAATTGTCACATTATGTCCACCATTTTGACCTCATACTGTCCGCCATTTTTCTATGTGACGACAATGGTCACATTATGTCCATCAGTTTGACGTCTTTCTGACCGCCATATTTCTATGAATGTGACGACAATGGTCACATTATGTCCATCATTTTGACCTCTTTTTGTCCGCTATTTTTCTATGAATGTGACGAAAATGGTCATATTGTGTCTACCATTTTGATCTCTTTCTGTCCGCCATTTTTCTATAAGTAAGACGGCAGTGGTCACATTCTGTCCACAGTTTTGATCTCTTTCTGTCCACCAGTTTTCTATGAGTGTGACGATAATTGTCACATTATGTCCACAGTTTTGACCTCTTTCTGTCCACCAGTTTTTTTTTTAGAGTCCACCGTTTTGACCTCTTTCTGTCCGCCATTTTTCTATGAATGTGATGATAATTTTCACATGATGTCCACCATTTTGACATCTATCTGTCCGCCATTTTTCTATGAGTGTGACTCCTATAGTCACATTATGTCCACCATTTTGACCTCTTTCTGTACGCAATATATCTTTAAATGTAACTCCTATGGTCACATTATGTCCACCATTTCGACCTCTTTCTGTCCGCCATTTTTCTATAAATGTGTCGACAATGGTCCACCATTTTGACCTCTTTCTGTCCCCCATTTGTCTATAAATGTGACTCCAATGGACATATTATGTCCACCATTTTGACCTCTTTCTGTCCGCCATTTTTCTATGAGTGTGATAATATTTGTCACATTATGTCCACCATTCTGACCTCTTTCTGTCCGCCATTTTTCTATGAATGTGATGATAATTTTCAAATGATGTCCACCACTTTGACCTCTATCTGTCCGCCATTTTTCTATGAATGTGACGAATATGAACACATTATGTCCACCATTTTGACCTCTTTCTGTCAGCCACTTTTCTATGAATGTGACGACAATGGTCACATTATGTCCATCAGTTTGTCAGTTTCTGTCTGCCATTTTTTCATGATTGTGAAGACAATGGTCACATTATGTCTCCCATTTTGACCTCTTTCTATCCGCCATTTTTCTATGAATTTGACGACAATGGTCATATTATTTCCAACATTTTGACCTCTTTCTATCCGCGACATTTCTATCAATGCGACGACAATGGTCACATTAGGTCCACCATTTTGAACTCTTTCTGTTCGCCATTTATCTATAAATGTGACGACTATGAACACATTATGTCCACCATTTTGACCTCTTACTGTCTGCCATTTTTCCATAAATAAGACGCCTGTGGTCACATGATGTCCACAATTTTGACCTCTTTCTGTCCAGCAGTTTTCTATGAGTGTGACGATAATTGTCACATTATGTCCACCATTTTGACTTCTTTCTGTCCACCATTTTTCTATGAATGTGACGACAATGGTCACATTATGTCCATCAGTTTGACGTCTTTCTGTCCGCCATTTTTCTATTAATGTGACGACAATGGTCACATTATGTCCAACATTTTGTCCTCTTACTGTCCGCCATTTTTCCTTGAATGTGACGACTATGGTCACATTATGTCAACCATTTTGACCTCTTTCGGTCCGCTATTTTTCTATGAATGTGACGACAATGGTCACATTATGTCCACCATTTTGACCTCTTTGTGTCCGCCATTTTTCTAAGAGTGTGACGACGATGGTAACATTATGTCCACCATTTTGACCTCTTTCGGTCCGCTATTTTTCTATGAATGTGACGACAATGGTCACATTATGTCCACCATTTTGACCTCTTTGTGTCCGCCATTTTTTTAAGAGTGTGACGACAAGGGTAACATTATGTCCACCATTTTGACCTCTTTCGGTCCGCCATTTTTCTATGAATGTGACGGCAATGGTCAAAATATGTCCACCATTTTGACCTCTTACTGTCCGCCATTTTTCAATGAATGTGACGACAATGGTTACATTATGTCCAAAGTTTTAACCTCTTTCTGTCCGCCATTTTTCTATGAATGTGACGACAATGGTCACATTATGTCCACCATTTTGACCTCTTTCTGTAGGCCATATTTCTATAAATGTGAAGACAATGGTCACGTCATGTCCACCATTTTTACCTCTTTCTGTCCGCCATTTTTCAATGAATGTGACGACAATGGTTACATTATGTCCAAAGTTTTAACCTCTTTCTGTCCGCCATTTTTCTATGAATGTGACGACAATGGTCACATTATGTCCACCATTTTGACCTCTTTCTGTAGGCCATATTTCTATAAATGTGAAGACAATGGTCACGTCATGTCCACCATTTTTACCTCTTTCCGTCCGCCATTTTTCTATGAAGGAGACGACAATGGTCACATTATGTCCACCATCTTGACCTCTTTCGGCCCGCTATTTTTCTATGAATGTGACGACAATGGTCATCAATTTGACCTCTTTCTGACCGCCATTTTTCTATGAATGTGACGACAATGGTCACATAATGTCCACAGTTTTAACCTCTTTCTGTCTGCCATTTTTCTATGAATGTGACGACAATGGTCACCTTATGTCCACAGTTTTAACCTCTTTCTGTCCGCCATTTTTCTATGAATGTGACGACAATGGTCACATTATGTCCAAAGTTTTAAACTTTTTCTGTCCGCCATTTTTCTATGAATGTGACGACAATGGTCACATTATGTCCACAGTTTTAACCTCTTTCTGTGCGCCAGTTTTCTATGAATGTGACGACAATGGTCACATTATGTCCACCATTTTGACCTCTTCCTGCCCGCTATTTTTCTATGAATGTGACGACAATGGTCACATTATGTCCACCATTTTGATTGCTTTCCGTCCGTCATTTTTCTATAAGTGTGATGGTCACATTATGTCCACCCTTTTGACCTATTTCTGTCCGCAATTTTTCTATGAAGGAGACGACAATGGTCACATTATGTCCACCATTTTGACTGCTTTCCGTCTTCTATTTTTCTATGAGTGTGACCTCTTTCTGTCCGCTATTTTTCTATGAATATGACGGCAATGGTCAAAATATGTCCACCATTTTGACCTCTTCCTGTCCGCCATTATTCAATGAATGTGACGACAATGGTCACATTATGTCCACCATTTTGACCTCTTTCGGCCCGCAATTTTTCTATGAATGTGACGACAATGGTCATCATTTTTACCTCTTTCTGTTCGCCATTTTTCTATGAAGGTGACGACAATGGTCACATAATGTCCACAGTTTTAACCTCTTCCGTCCGCCATTTTTCTATGTATGTGACGACAATGGTCACATTATGTCCACAGTTTTGACCCTTTCTGTCCGCCATTTTTCTATGAATGTGACGACAATGGTCACATTATGTCCACAGTTTAACCTCTTTCTGTTCGCCTTTTTCTATGTATGTGAAGACAATGGTCACATTACGTCCACAGTTCTAACCTCTTTCTGTCCGCCAGTTTTCTATGAATGTGACGACAATGGTCTATGTCCACCATTTTGACCTCTTCCTGCCCGCTATTTTTCTATGAATGTGACGACAATGGTCACATTATGTCCACCTTTTGACCTCTTTCTGTCCGCCATTTTCTATGAAGGAGACGACAATGGTCACATTATGTCCACCATTTTGACTACTTTCCGTCCTCTATTTTTCTATGAGTGTGACCTCTTTCGGTCTGCTATTTTTTATGAATGTGACGGCAATGGTCAAAATATGTCCACCATTTTGACCTCTTCCTGTCCGCCATTTTTCAATAAATGTGACGACAATGGTCACATTATGTCCACCTTTGACCTCTTTCGGTCCGCCATTTTTCCATGAAGGCGACGACAATGGTCACATTATTTCCATCATTTTGAAGTCTTTCTGACCGCCATTTTTCCATGAATGTGACGACAATGGTCACATTATGGCCACCATTTTGACCGCTTTCCGTCCGCCATTTCTATGTATGTGAAGACAATGGTCAATAGTCCACAGTTTTAATCTATTTCTGTCCGCCATTTTTCTATGAATGTGACGACAATGGTTACATTATGTAAAAAGTTTTAACCTCTTTCTGTCCGCCATTTTTCTATGAATGTGACGACAATGGTCACAATGTCCACAGTTTTAACCTCTTTCTGTCCGTTTTTTCTATGAATGTGACGACAATGGTTACATTATGTCCACCATTTTGACCTCTTTCCGCCATTTTTCTATGAATGTGACGACAATGGTCACATTATGTCCACCATTTTGACTTCTTTCTGTCCTCCATTTATCTTTGAATGTGACGCCAATGGTATATTATGTCCACCATTTTGAAGTCTTTCTGTCCGCCATTTTTCTATGAATGTGACGACAATGGTTACATTATGTACCAAGTTTTAACCTCTTTCGTCCGCCATTTTTCCTTGAATGTGACGACTATGGTCACATTATGTCAACCATTTTGACCTCTTTCGGTCCGCTATTTTTCTATGAATGTGACGACAATGGTCACATTATGTCCACCATTTTGACCTCTTTGTGTCCGCCATTTTTTAAGAGTGTGACGACAAGGGTAACATTATGTCCACCATTTTGACCTCTTTCGGTCCTCCATTTTTCTATGAATGTGACGGCAATGGTCAAAATATGTCCATCATTTTGAAATTTTTCTGACCGCCATTTTTCTATGAGTGTGACGACAATGGTCACATTATGTCCACCCTTTTGACCTCTTTCTGTCCGCCATTTTTCTATGAAGGAGACGACAATGGTCACATTATGTCCACCATTTTGACTGCTTTCCGTCCTCTATTTTTCTATGAGTGTGACCTGTTTCTGTCCGCTATTTTTCTATGAATGTGACGGCAATGGTCAAAATATGTCCACCATTTTGACCTCTTCCTGTCCGCCATTTTTCAATGAATGTGACGACAATGGTCACATTATGTCCACCATTTTGACCTCTTTCGGCCCGCTATTTTTCTATGAATGTGACGACAATGGTCATCATTTTGAACTCTTTCGGCCCGCTATTTTTCTATGAATGTGACGACAATGGTCACATTATGTCCACAGTTTTAACCTCTTTCTGTTCGCCATTTTTCTATGAATGTGACGACAATGGTCACATAATGTCCACAGTTTTAACCTCTTTCTGTCCGCCATTTTTCTATGAATGTGACGACAATGGTCACATTATGTCCAAAGTTTTAACCTCTTTCTGTCCGCCATTTTTCTATGAATGTGACGACAATGGTCACATTATGTCCACAGTTTTAACCTCTTTCTGTCCGCCATTTTTCTTTAAATGTGACGACAATGGTCACATTATGTCCACCATTTTGACCGCTTTCCGTCCGCCATTTTTCTATGAAGGAGCCGACAATGGTCACATTATGTCCACCATCTTGACCTCATTCGGCCCGCTATTTTTCTATGAATGTGACGACAATGGTCATCATTTTGACCTCTTTCTGACCGCCATTTTTCAATGAATGTGACGACAATGGTCACATAATGTCCACAGTTTTAACCTCTTTCTGTCTGTCATTTTTCTATGAATGTGACGACAATGGTCACCTTATGTC
>JAWNND010000256.1:0-10126 GCA_035043265.1 Drosophila testacea
TATGAAGATCTTTGTTATTTTTTGAGATATCTCAACCAAACTCACAGATTATGTATTTCTTACTCACTGCTACATCCTGAGAAAATTTGGTCAAGATCGGACCACTATATCATATAGCTGCCATAGGAACAACCAGATGCAAATTAAAACTTTGTATGAAGATCTTTGTTATTTTTTGAGATATCTCAACCAAACTCACAGATTATGTATTTCTTACTCACTGCTACATCCTGAGAAATTTGGTCAAGATCGGACCACTATATCATATAGCTGCCATAGGAACAACCAGATGCAAATTAAAACTTTGTATGAAGATTTTTGTTATATTTTGAGATATCTCAACCAAACTCACAGATTATGGATTTCGTACCCACTGCTAACATCCTGTAGAAAATTTGGTCAAGATCGGATCACTATATCGTATAGCTGCCATAGGAACAGTGGCTTTTAATGCTATTAATAAACAATCAAAAGAAGATGGACAAGGGGATGGGGAGGGGGAGGGGGTGTAACGATTCCTTTGTGTTGCGGCTTTCAAAATCAATTTTCAGTATATGGCACTGTTACTCGCTCTTGCTGCAATAATCCAATTGCAGCGAAAACTTTAAAACAGCGAGCAGCGAAAATGTAAATTCTCTATCTATATATAAAACTCTTTGTCCTCACTGACTGACTCACTGACTCACTGACTTAGTCATCACGCTGTAGGCCAAACGGTTCAAGATATTGAGATGAAATTTTTACACAACATAGCTGAGACATAATTATCGTGCAATAAGACGGGATTTTTTGATATCCCCACTGGAAGGGGCTAAAATGGGGGTCAAAGGTCAAAATTGCTTAGTATGAAATTTTTTTTTGTTTTGAGCTATCTTAACCAAACTCACAGATTATGTATTTCTTACTCACTGCTACATCCTGAGAAAATTTGGTCAAGATCGGACCACTATATCATATAGCTGCCATAGGAACAACCAGATGCAAATTAAAACTTTGTATGAAGATCTTTGTTATTTTTTGAGATATCTCAACCAAACTCACAGATTATGTATTTCTTACTCACTGCTACATCCTGAGAAAATTTGGTCAAGATCGGACCACTATATCATATAGCTGCCATAGGAACAACCAGATGCAAATTAAAACTTTGTATGAAGATCTTTGTTATTTTTTGAGATATCTCAACCAAACTCACAGATTATGGATTTCGTACTCACTGCTACATCCTGAGAAAATTTGGTCAAGATCGGGCCACTATATCATATAGCTGCCATAGGAACAACCAGATGCAAATTAATACTTTGTATGAAGATCTTTGTTATTTTTTGAGATATCTCAACCAAACTCACAGATTATGGATTTCGTACTCACTGCTACATCCTGAGAAAATTTGGTCAAGATCGGACCACTATATCATATAGCTGCCATAGGAACAACCAGACGCATAACTTGTATGAACAACGATGTTGTATGAAGATTGTTATATTTTGAGATATCTCAACCAAACTCAAAGATTATGTATCTCTTACTCACTGCTACATCCTGAGAAAATTTGGTCAAGATCGGATCACTATATCGTATAGCTGCCATAGGAACAGTGGCTTTTAATGCTATTAATAAACAATCAAAAGAAGATGGACAAGGGGATGTGGAGGGGAGGGGTAACGATTCCTTTGTCGTTGCGGCTTTCAAAATCAATTTTCAGTATATGGCACTGTTACTCGCTCTTGCTGCAATAATCCAATTGCAGCGAAAACTTTAAAACAGCGAGCAGGAAATGTAAATTCTCTATCTATATATATAAAACTCTTTGTCCTCACTGACTGACTCACTGACTCACTGACTTAGTCATCACGCTGTAGGCCAAACGGTTCAAGATATTGAGATGAAACTTTTACACAACATAGCTGCGACATAATTATCGTGCAATAAGACGGGATTTTTGATATCGCCCACTGGAATGGGCCGCTAAATGGTCAGTCGCTAGAAATGGGGGCCATACAAAGGCCATGACGAAAATTAAAGCTTAGTATGAAGATTTTTGTTAGTTTTTTGAGATATCTCAACCAAACTCACAGATTATGGATTTCGTACTCACTGCTACATCCTGAGAAAATTTGGTCAAGATCGGACCACTATATCATATAGCTGCCATAGGAACAACCAGATGCAAATTAAAACTTTGTATGAAGATCTTTGTTATATTTTGAGATATCTCAACCAAACTCACAGATTATGGATTTCGTACTCACTGCTACATCCTGAGAAAATTTGGTCAAGATCGGACCACTATATCATATAGCTGCCATAGGAACAACCAGATGCAAATTAAAACTTTGTATGAAGATCTTTGTTATTTTTTGAGATATCTCAACCAAACTCACAGATTATGTATTTCTTACTCACTGCTACATCCTGAGAAAATTTGGTCAAGATCGGATCACTATATCGTATAGCTGCCATAGGAACAGTGGCTTTTAATGCTATTAATAAACAATCAAAAGAAGATGGACAAGGGGATGGGGAGGGGGAGGGGTAACGATTCCTTTGTGTTGCGGCTTTCAAAATCAATTTTCAGTATATGGCACTGTTACTCGCTCTTGCTGCAATAATCCAATTGCAGCGAAAACTTTAAAAACAGCGAGCAGCGAAAATGTAAATTCTCTATCTATATATATAAAACTCTTTGTCCTCACTGACTGACTCACTGACTCATACTGACTTAGTCATCACGCTGTAGGCCAAACGGTTCAAGATATTGAGATGAAATTTTTACACAACATAGCTGAGACATAATTATCGTGCAATAAGACGGGATTTTTTGATATCCCCACTGGAAGGGGCTAAAATGGGGGTCAAAGGTCAAAATTGCTTAGTATGAAATTTTTTTTTGTTTTTTGAGCTATCTTAACTAAACTCACAGATTATGTATTTCTTACTCACTGCTACATCCTGAGAAAATTTGGTCAAGATCGGACCACTATATCATATAGCTGCCATAGGAACAACCAGATGCAAATTAAAACTTTGTATGAAGATCTTTGTTATTTTTTGAGATATCTCAACCAAACTCACAGATTATGTATTTACTCACTGCTACATCCTGAGAAAATTTGGTCAAGATCGGGCCACTATATCATATAGCTGCCATAGGAACAACCAGATGCAAATTAAAACTTTGTATAAAGATCTTTGTTATTTTTTGAGATATCTCAACCAAACTCACAGATTATGGATTTCGTACTCACTGCTACATCCTGAGAAAATTTGGTCAAGATCGGACCACTATATCATATAGCTGCCATAGGAACAACCAGATGCAAATTAATACTTTGTATGAAGATCTTTGTTATTTTTTGAGATATCTCAACCAAACTCACAGATTATGGATTTCGTACTCACTGCTACATCCTGAGAAAATTTGGTCAAGATCGGACCACTATATCATATAGCTGCCATAGGAACAACCAGATGCAAATTAAAACTTTGTATGAAGATTTTTGTTATATTTTGAGATATCTCAACCAAACTCAAAGATTATGTATTTCTTACTCACTGCTACATCCTGAGAAAATTTGGTCAAGATCGGATCACTATATCGTATAGCTGCCATAGGAACAGTGGCTTTTAATGCTGTTAATAAACAATCAAAAGAAGATGACAAGGGGATGGGGAGGGGGGGGGTAACGATTCCTTTGTGTTGCGGCTATCAAAATCAATTTTCAGTATATGGCACTGTTACTCGCTCTTGGCTCAATAATCCGAATTGCAGCGAAAACTTTAAAACAGCGAGCAGCGAAAATGTCAAATTCTCTATTCTATATATAAGCTAAAACTCTTTGTCGCTCACTGACTGACTCACTGACTCACTGACTTAGTCATCTGTAGGCCAAACGGTTCAAGATATTGAGATGAAATTTTTACACAACATAGCTGAGACATAATTATCGTGCAATAAGACGGGATTTTTTGATATCCCCACTGAAGGCTAAAATGGGGTCAAAGGTCAAAATTGTTAGTATGAAATTTTTTTTGTTTTTTGAGCTATCTTAACCAAACTCACAGATTATGTATTTCTACTCACTGCTACATCCTGAGAAAATTTGGTCAAGATCGGGCCACTATATCATATAGCTGCCATAGGAACAACCAGATGCAAATTAAAACTTTGTATGAAGATTTTTGTTATATTTTGAGATATCTCAACCAAACTCACAGATTATGGATTTCGTACTCACTGCTACATCCTGAGAAAATTTGGTCAAGATCGGACCACTATATCATATAGCTGCCATAGGAACAACCAGATGCAAATTAATACTTTGTATGAAGATCTTTGTTATTTTTTGAGATATCTCAACCAAACTCACAGATTATGGATTTCGTACTCACTGCTACATCCTGAGAAAATTTGGTCAAGATCGGACCACTATATCATATAGCTGCCATAGGAACAACCAGATGCAAATTAAAACTTTGTATGAAGATTTTTGTTATATTTTGAGATATCTCAACCAAACTCAAAGATTATGTATTTCTTACTCACTGCTACATCCTGAGAAAATTTGGTCAAGATCGGATCACTATATCGTATAGCTGCCATAGGAACAGTGGCTTTTAATGCTATTAATAAACAATCAAAAGAAGATGGACAAGGGGATGGGGAGGGGGAGGGGTAACGATTCCTTTGTGTTGCGGCTTTCAAAATCAATTTTCAGTATATGGCACTGTTACTCGCTCTTGCTGCAATAATCCAATTGCAGCGAAAACTTTAAAACAGCGAGCAGCGAAAATGTAAATTCTCTATCTATATATATAAAACTCTTGTCCTCACTGACTGACTCACTGACTCACTGACTTAGTCATCACGCTGTAGGCCAAACGGTTCAAGATATTGAGATGAAATTTTTACACAACATAGCTGAGACATAATTATCGTGCAATAAGACGGATTTTTGATATCCCCACTGGAAGGGGCTAAAATGGGGGTCAAAGGTCAAAATTGCTTAGTATGAAATGCAGGGGGTCAAAGGTCAAAATTGCTTGTATGAAATTTTTTTGTTTTTTGAGCTATCTCAACTAAACTCACAGATTATGTATTTCTTACTCACTGCTACATCCTGAGAAAATTTGGTCAAGATCGGACCACTATATCATATAGCTGCCATAGGAACAACCAGATGCAAATTAAAACTTTGTATGAAGATCTTTGTTATTTTTTGAGATATCTCAACCAAACTCACAGATTATGGATTTCGTACTCACTGCTACATCCTGAGAAAATTTGGTCAAGATCGGGCCACTATATCATATAGCTGCCATAGGAACAACCAGATGCAAATTAAAACTTTGTATGAAGATCTTTGTTATTTTTTGAGATATCTCAACCAAACTCACAGATTATGGATTTCGTACTCACTGCTACATCCTGAGAAAATTTGGTCAAGATCGGACCACTATATCATATAGCTGCCATAGGAACAACCAGAAACTCATTAATAGATGGTCGATGGAACTAACAACTCCATAGGAACCATGCAAATTAAAACTTTGTATGAAGATCTTTGTTATTTTTTGAGATATCTCAACCAAACTCAAAGATTATGTATTTCTTACTCACTGCTACATCCTGAGAAAATTTGGTCAAGATCGGATCACTATATCGTATAGCTGCCATAGGAACAGTGGCTTTTAATGCTATTAATAAACAATCAAAAGAAGATGGACAAGGGGATGGGAGGGGGAGGGGTAACGATTCCTTTGTGTTGCGGCTTTCAAAATCAATTTTCAGTATATGGCACTGTTACTCGCTCTTGCTGCAATAATCCAATTGCAGCGAAAACTTTAAAACAGCGAGCAGCGAAAATGTAAATTCTCTATCTATATATATAAAACTCTTGTCCTCACTGACTGACTCACTGACTCACTGACTTAGTCATCACGCTGTAGGCCAAACGGTTCAGATGTGAACTTTCCAACAGCTCGGAGTTTGAGATGAAATTTTACACAACATAGCTGAGACATAATTATCGTGCAATAAGACGGGATTTTTGATATCCCCACTGGAAGGGGCTAAAATGGGGGTCAAAGGTCAAAATTGCTTAGTATGAAATTTTTTTGTTTTTTGAGCTATCTTAACTAAACTCACAGATTATGTATTTCTACTCACTGCTACATCCTGAGAAAATTTGGTCAAGATCGGACCACTATATCATATAGCTGCCATAGGAACAACCAGATGCAAATTAAAACTTTGTATGAAGATCTTTGTTATTTTTTGAGATATCTCAACCAAACTCACAGATTATGGATTTCTACTCACTGCTACATCCTGAGAAAATTTGGTCAAGATCGGACCACTATATCATATAGCTGCCATAGGAACAACCAGATGCAAATTAAAACTTTGTATGAAGATCTTTGTTATTTTTTGAGATATCTCAACCAAACTCACAGATTATGGATTTCGTACTCACTGCTACATCCTGAGAAAATTTGGTCAAGATCGGACCACTATATCATATAGCTGCCATAGGAACAACCAGATGCAAATTAAAACTTTGTATGAAGATCTTTTGTTATTTTTTGAGATATCTCAACCAAACTCACAGATTATGTATTTCTTACTCACTGCTACATCCTGAGAAAATTTGGTCAAGATCGGACCACTATATCATATAGCTGCCATAGGAACAACCAGATGCAAATTAAAACTTTGTATGAAGATCTTTGTTATTTTTTGAGATATCTCAACCAAACTCACAGATTATGGATTTCGTACTCACTGCTACATCCTGAGAAAATTTGGTCAAGATCGGACCACTATATCATATAGCTGCCATAGGAACAACCAGATGCAAATTAAAACTTTGTATGAAGATCTTTGTTATTTTTTGAGATATCTCAACCAAACTCACAGATTATAAATTTCGTACTCACTGCTACATCCTGAGAAAATTTGGTCAAGATCGGACCATTATATCATATAGCTGCCATAGGAACAACCAGATGCAAATTAAAACTTTGTATGAAGATCTTTGTTATTTTTTGAGATATCTCAACCAAACTCACAGATTATGGATTTCGTACTCACTGCTACATCCTGAGAAAATTTGGTCAAGATCGGACCACTATATCATATAGCTGCCATAGGAACAACCAGATGCAAATTAAAACTTTGTATGAAGATCTTTGTTATTTTTCGAGATATCTCAACCAAACTCACAGATTATGGATTTCGTACTTACTGCTACATCCTGAGAAAATTTGGTCAAGATCGGACCACTATATCATATAGCTGCCATAGGAACAACCAGATGCAAATTAAAACTTTGTATGAAGATTTTTGTTATATTTTGAGATATCTCAACCAAACTCAAAGATTATGTATTTCTTACTCACTGCTACATCCTGAGAAAATTTGGTCAAGATCGGATCACTATATCGTATAGCTGCCATAGGAACAGTGGCTTTTAATGCTATTAATAAACAATCAAAAGAAGATGGACAAGGGGATGTGGAGGGGGAGGGGTAACGATTCCTTTGTGTTGCGGCTTTCAAAATCAATTTTCAGTATATGGCACTGTTACTCGCTCTTGCTGCAATAATCCAATTGCAGCGAAAACTTTAAAACAGCGAGCAGCGAAAATGTAAATTCTCTATCTATATATATAAAACTCTTTGTCCTCACTGACTGACTCACTGACTCACTGACTTAGTCATCACGCTGTAGGCCAAACGGTTCAAGATATTGAGATGAAATTTTTACACAACATAGCTGAGACATAATTATCGTGCAATAAGACGGGATTTTTTGATATCCCCACTGGAAGGGCTAAAATGGGGGTCAAAGGTCAAAATTGCTTAGTATGAAATTTTTTTTTGTTTTTTGAGCTATCTTAACTAAACTCACAGATTATGTATTTCTACTCACTGCTACATCCTGAGAAAATTTGGTCAAGATCGGGCCACTATATCATATAGCTGCCATAGGAACAACCAGATGCAAATTAAAACTTTGTATGAAGATCTTTGTTATTTTTTGAGATATCTCAACCAAACTCACAGATTATGGATTTCGTACTCACTGCTACATCCTGAGAAAATTTGGTCAAGATCGGACCACTATATCATATAGCTGCCATAGGAACAACCAGATGCAAATTAAAACTTTGTATGAAGATCTTTGTTATTTTTTGAGATATCTCAACCAAACTCACAGATTATGGATTTCTTACTCACTGCTACATCCTGAGAAAATTTGGTCAAGATCGGACCACTATATCATATAGCTGCCATAGGAACAACCAGATGCAAATTAAAACTTTGTATGAAGATCTTTGTTATTTTTTGAGATATCTCAACCAAACTCACAGATTATGGATTTCGTACTCACTGCTACATCCTGAGAAAATTTGGTCAAGATCGGACCACTATATCATATAGCTGCCATAGGAACAACCAGATGCAAATTAAAACTTTGTATGAAGATCTTTGTTATTTTTTGAGATATCTCAACCAAACTCACAGATTATGATTTCGTACTCACTGCTACATCCTGAGAAAATTTGGTCAAGATCGGACACTATCATCATATAGCTGCCATAGGAACAACCAGATGCAAATTAAAACTTTGTATGAAGATCTTTGTTATTTTTTGAGATATCTCAACCAAACTCACAGATTATGTATTTCTTACTCACTGCTACATCCTGAGAAAATTTGGTCAAGATCGGGCCACTATATCATATAGCTGCCATAGGAACAACCAGATGCAAATTAAAACTTTGTATGAAGATCTTTGTTATTTTTTGAGATATCTCAACCAAACTCACAGATTATGTATTTCATTACTCACTGCTACATCCCTGAGAAAATTTGGTCAAGATCGGACCACTATATCATATAGCTGCCATAGGAACAACCAGATGCAAATTAAAACTTTGTATGAAGATCTTTGTTATATTTTGAGATATCTCAACCAAACTCACAGATTATGTATTTCTTACTCACTGCTACATCCTGAGAAAATTTGGTCAAGATCGGATCACTATATCGTATAGCTGCCATAGGAACAGTGGCTTTTAATGCTATTAATAAACAATCAAAAGAAGATGGACAAGGGATGGGGAGGGAGGGGTTAACGATTCCTTTGTGTTGCGGCTTTCAAAATCAATTTTCAGTATATGGCACTGTTACTCGCTCTTGCTGCAATAATCCAATTGCAGCGAAAACTTTAAAACAGCGAGCAGCGAAAATGTAAATTTCATCTATATATATAAAACTCTTTGTCCTACTGACTGACTGACTCACTGACTCACTGACTTAGTCATCACGCTGTAGGCCAAACGGTTCAAGATATTGAGATGAAATTTTTACACAACATAGCTGAGACATAATTATCGTGCAATAAGACGGGATTTTTTGATATCCCCACTGGAAGGGCTAAAATGGGGGTCAAAGGTCAAAATTGCTTAGTATGAAATTTTTTTGTTTTTGAGCTATCTTAACTAAACTCACAGATTATGTATTTCTTACTCACTGCTACATCCTGAGAAAATTTGGTCAAGATCGGGCCACTATATCATATAGCTGCCATAGGAACAACCAGATGCAAATTAAAACTTTGTATGAAGATCTTTGTTATTTTTTGAGATATCTCAACCAAACTCACAGATTATGGATTTCGTACTCACTGCTACATCCTGAGAAAATTTGGTCAAGATCGGACCACTATATCATATAGCTGCCATAGGAACAACCAGATGCAAATTAAAACTTTGTATGAAGATCTTTGTTATTTTTTGAGATATCTCAACCAAACTCACAGATTATGTATTTCTTACTCACTGCTACATTCTGAGAAAATTTGGTCAAGATCGGACCACTATATCATATAGCTGCCATAGGAACAACCAGATGCAAATTAAAACTTTGTATGAAGATCTTTGTTATTTTTTGAGATATCTCAACCAAACTCACAGATTATGGATTTCGTACTCACTGCTACATCCTGAGAAAATTTGGTCAAGATCGGACCACTATATCATATAGCTGCCATAGGAACAACCAGATGCAAATTAAAACTTTGTATGAAGATCTTTGTTATTTTTTGAGATATCTCAAC
>JAWNND010000259.1:0-21608 GCA_035043265.1 Drosophila testacea
TACCTAAAATTCCAACAAATGCGACAAAATCGAATTTTGAGAAACAACTATTTTAAGATGTAGAGTCAATTCATAGATCAAATAATGGCTTAAATGACATTCCACTCGAAAATGTGGTAAGATTTAACAAAGTTATGCAAGCTTGAAATCTGTCGACCCTTGGGACTGGCAACTTTATAAGTCAAATTTTTGGTTACTCTGTGATGAAGTTTTGCAAGAAAGTGAAACACCTCAGAATCAACCTTAAAAACTTTCTTATACTTATAAGGGCACCAGGACTTGATAAAAAATGAAAAATTAAGATATTAAATTGTCAAAATTGTTGTCTTTTAGAAAGTGTAAAAGAAGGACCCTTATCTAAAATGCCACAAAATCGATTTTTGAACAACAACTACTTCTAAATGAAGAATCAGTTTATAGATCAAATCATGGCTAAAATTACATTCCGCACGAAAATTGGGTTAGATTTGACAAAGTTATGCTTGTTTGAAGTCTGTCAACCCTTGGGACTGGCAACTTTACAAGTCAAATTTTTGGTCACTCTGTCATGATATTTTGCAAGAAAGTAAAACACCTCTGAATCAACTTAAAAGTATTTTCTTATAGTTATATGGGCAACAAGACTTGATAAAAACCAAAAATCAAAATTTTAAATCTTCAAAATTTATTCTTTAAGTGAGTGTAAAAGAAGGACCCTGTTTTGTGGGGGGATGAATTTCCTTTGTAGATGAGGGCTCAATCACGAACAAATTAAGGCACTTTTCGATTTTAAATATAACTACAATTTTCTCACTTTATTCGCGTGTGCTCTGTTTCATATATGGTGTTCGAATGTAATACATGTTTCTAATACAATATAACTTAAGCTATGTTAGCAAATGTTGCTAACCATTGTGAGTTAACTCTCTCACGGAACATGAGGGCGAGCGGTATTAGAGCGAGCTCGATTGCTGTTTAGTGCCTACTTTCGTGCATGAACATACCGCCCCCTTTGCAGTATCCTGCAAATAAGGTTGCAGTGAGGTGGTTCACTGGTGAGCGCAGGAGCCGGAAAAAATTCACCCAAAAACTGTGTTTTGGGCGAGCGGTGATCCTCCGTCGCTGGGCTGGTCTCAGAGTAGAGGTCCGCACCCAACACGATGCTAGTCGTACCGGGGTGGAACCAGCGGTCATCGGCCAACAGAAGGTTGGCTGGGTTGCCACGTAGCCCCTCAGCAATAGGTTTTGCTGGGGTTCTGAATTGCGTTGGAAGTATTTGGAGGATGACCTCCTTCTGGAAGTCGGAGGTCCTCGATCTTACGACAGCCGAACAAGCTCTTTCTGTACCGACGCGGGAGACGGAAAGCCCGAAGGCCGTTGCCAGTGATGCGTCGATACGACTCAGTGGACAGCAAGGATCGATTACAACTGTAGTCTCGAAAGATTTCTTGCCGGTGTCGAAGACGATGACCGCGGTCGGCAACAGCGTGGTCTTTTGCTGCTCCATTATGGACGTGAGGGAGAGCGTCTGGTTGGGTCTCGTTGAAGTGCGAGCTGCTGGTGTCGGAGACTGAGTTCTCGAACGCCTTGCCGTAGGTGGACTATGCCGTCGCTCATGCATGTGCAGCAGCGTGTGGTGGTCTCTCTGACACACATGGCACTTGTCCTTGCGCCGACAACCCTCTCCCGAATGCTGATGAGCCAAACACTTTGGACAGTATTTGTTCACCAGCACCGCTCTCAGTCTCTTCTCCGCTGTCAATCGCATAAAACTCTGGCACTTGCGCAATGCGTGAACTCCTCGGCAGACTCGGCATCGGAACGAAGCAGTTCCTCGAGAACGTCTGCCCTGATCTTTGTTTGTACGGGGTGCCATTGGGTATGAAGCGTACTGAAAATCAAGCGGATGCGGAGATTAATAATGGAAATAGGTTATTGATGGGTTGGAGACGGAATGTCCGTCTCTGTAGGAAGCAAAATTAATTTTGCAATTGGTCGTTTGACAACACCTCGTGTCGTCAAGACATCGACCACCCGGACTCTTTGATCGATGCCAGGATACGCAGCTTGAGCCCGTCCAAGCCGCCATTCGTTGACTGGAAGATTATCTTCTTTAATAATAACCAAGTCATTGGATTGAAGGTCTCGCGTTGGTGATTGCCATTTGTTTCTCTTGTGCAATTCTTTGAGATATTCATCTTTCCAACGGAGACAGAACTGCTGGTGGAGTGCCTTGACACGTTGCCACCGGTTTAATATGGACATTGCGCTTTCCTTGATTTCAGGCTCTGCTATGGAAAGGAGGGGACCACCGACAAGAAAATGACCGGGACTCAGTGCCAGAAGGTCAGTCGGGTCTTCGGACATTGGAGAGATTGGCCGTGAATTTAAACATGCTTCGATCTTAGAAAGCAATGTGGAAAGTTCTTCAAAGGTGTGTTTCAAAGACGAAGCGGATTTAAAGAAGAGTGTTTTGAAGCTCTTGACGCCTGCCTCCCAAAGGCCGCCCATGTGCGGAGCACCGCCTCCAAATGGATCGCCTTCGTGCTGAAACACACGAAGACGCACACGTACCCTTTTGTGATGAGGCACGCACGACCAGTGTAATTCTTTACGTCAAAAGGGCCGGCAAAATCGACACCTGTATGTGTGAAGGGTCGGGAAAAGGAGACTCGGCTGGCAGGCAGGGCACCCATAAGTTGTGTTTGCAATTTTCTTCTATGGAGTATGCAAACCTTGCAAGAATGGATTTCGGACTTTACCAACACCTTGAGCTTTGGAATCCAGTATTTCGAACGTATGAGACGTACAACCAACTGGTTACCACCATGCAAGGAAATGTGGTGGGTAAACCTTGCAAGGAGCCGCGAATATGGGCATGCATATGGCAGTATTATGGGATGTCGTTCATCATAGCTCAGCATGTCAGATGCTCTTATACGCCCACATGCGCGCATGACACCCTTGTCGTCCAGAAATGGATTAAGACTTAGAAGACTGCTGGAGCGCAGTACTGCTTTTTTCTCGGACAGACATTTGTACTCTGCGGAATATTCATGACGTTGGGTGAGGATTATAAGTCGATCCTGAACGACTGAAAGCTCTGCGTGGTCAGGGTCGACTCTCATGGGAGAGGAGGACTTTTTGCAGACATCTACAAAACGGAATACATAAGCCATTACTCGCAAAGCTCTTTCGAATTTCGAGAATCTCTCAAGTAGCGTGAATGAAGGGGAGGAAATTGCGATGTTGACCTTTATAGGGCGCTGCTCTATCGCTGTGTCTAAAGACACTTCAACTGGAATGGGCCATTGGTTCTGTTCGAGTTGCAACCAATCTGGCCCGTGCCACCACAATTTGCTGTCTAGGAGATCCCCTGGGGAAACACCTCTACTTGCGAGATCTGCTGGATTGTGCTCGGATCGCACGTGGGCCCATTTCTTGGAGTCGGTGACCTGAGTAATCTTAGTCACTCTATTGGCGACGAATGTAGTCCATGTACATGGAAGCTTGTTCAACCAAGCGAGTACTATTGTTGAATCCGACCAATAGTACTGTTCGCACTGTGTGAGAGGCAATTGCGGCATGATTGTCGCAGACAATTCTGCCAATAAAACTGCTCCACACAACTCGAGTCTCGGTAAGGAAACCGTTTTGATAGGAGCGACTCGAGTTTTTGCAGTAAGAAGATGCACTGCAAACGTCCCATTCGTCTCAGTGCGTCTCAGATGGCAGCGTCGTATGCGCGTTGTGATGCGTCACAGAATCCGTGGATTTGAGTGCGCCCCTTTGGACGGAACTCCACCCATCTGGGAATACGAACTTCTTCGAGTCGTGGGTATTGGCTCAAGAAGTCGTGCCACTTTCTCGTAAGGTCCTCAGGAAGTGCATTATCCCAGCCCAATTCTTGGAGCCAGATTTCCTGCATGAACATTTTTGCTCGAATTTTGAAAGGTGCTAACCATCCTGCTGGATCAAAAAGCTTCGCAATTTGCGAGAGAACTTCTCGCTTCGATACAGAATGCTGGACTAGGAGCTTGGTAGGAGAGAAAAAGAACTCGTCAGTATTTGCCTTCCATCTGATTCCGAGGGTCTTGGCATCACTGGCTTCTTCAATTTCTAGGAAATCAGATCTTAATCGATGCTCCTTCGGAATTATCTTCAGCAAGTCTTTCTCATTGGACGTCCACTTCCGTAAAGGGAAACCTGCGGATTCAAGCGCTTCCCGCAGATCGGAAATTGCTTGAGTTGCATGCGATTTCGTATGGGCTCCTGCCAACACATCATCAACATACATGCAGTTGGAGATTATGTCACTTGCGTGAGGATGGCGAGATTGCACATCTTTAGAAAGTTGCTGCAAAACTCGGATTGCCAAGAATGGAGCACAATTCACACCAAATGTCACCGTATTGAGCTCAAAGTCCCGAAGTTCATTATCCTTGGTTCGGAACAGGATTCTCTGGTAGGGCGTACGCTTGGGATTCACAAGAATTTGCCGATACATCTTTGTAATGTCAGCATTGAAGACGTATTGAAAGAATCGCCACTTTAGGATTTGCATGGTCAAATCCGCTTGGAGAACGGGTCCTGGATGAAGGACATCGTTGAGGCTGTTGCCGTTTGACGACAGACTGGAGGCGTTGAATACAACGCGGAGCTTAGTAGTAGTGCTGTCTGGCTTATAGACAGCATGATGAGGCAGATAAAAGTTGTCGGAACGGTTAGAAGGAGGGACCGGTCTCATATGACCTAAATCCAAATATTCCTGAATCACCATGTCGTACTGCTCTTTGAGGAGGGCGTTTCTGTTTAAACGAACCTCATTTCTAAGGAACTGGGCTAGTGCGATGGACCTTGAATGTCCCAAATTGATGTGATCAGGATCTTTAAAGGGAAGAGCGACAACGTATCTACCATTCTGAGACCTTGTGCTAGTATTTTGGAATATCTTCTCACAAATGATGTCGGACTCTTTCACCAGTTTGACTGGTATATCCTCCACCTCCCAAAAGTTTGTGAGAAGTTTCTCTATTCTTGCTTCAGTACTCAATGAAATCCGAGTAGAGAAAGACGAAATGGATTTCGCACTGGAGTTTGAAACAGGGCCGGTGATCGTCCAACCGAAAATAGTCTCCTGCCCTAGGAGAGTGCCACATATGTTGGGATGGGAGCCCTTCAATAATATGGATGGAAGGATGTCAGCGCCCAAAAGCACATCTATTTGTGAGCTCTTGTAGAACTGTGGATCGGCAAATTCTAGATTGGGGAGGCCATCCAAAGCACTTTGTGGAATAGTGTAGGAGGGCAGATTTCCTGCCAACTTTGGAAGAACATAAGCCGATGTGTCAACCTGAACTCGTGGTTGAATAGGAGAGCCAATGTAGAATTGGCAAAGCTTCTGAGGCTGGGCAGCAATGGCTTCATTGAGCCCGGAAACTTGAGCCTCGACTCGTTGATACGGAAGTTGTATCATTTTGAACAGCCGCTCGGAAATAAACGTAGCTTCTGATCCAGAATCAGTCAGTGCTCGCGCTGTATATTTAGTACCCCTGTGGCACACATGGATAACAGCTGTTCCAAGGAGAACACTGTGCGTGCCCGCAGAAAAATAGTTTTGGACTCTTGCCTGTGGTTGATTGGAAGTGGACTGTAATGAAGACGAGTCCAAAACTGTTGGAGGCGTTGACGCATGCGGACGATGGAGCAAAGTATTATGACGTCCCTTGCAAGTATGACAGTTATGAGCGCTGGTACAGTCTTTCAACTGATGCCGTCTGGCAAAACAGTTTAAGCACAGTTTGTGCTGTTTGATCGTATTGGATCTCTCATTCACTGACATTTGGACAAATTTCGGACATAATCGGATGGGATGGTTTTCTTTGGAGCACAACTTGCAAGTTTGAAGCTTCGGATTGACCTGAGCCTCAAAAGAGTTCACCCGCTTGGATATGGGCTCCCTCCAAGATGGTTTAGTTTGCATCTGTGAGCTTCCGGATGAGCTAACGTCCTCAATCCGTTCCAAAGTACGATAGCGCTGTACCAGAAACGCGTTAAAATCTTCCCATGTAGGAAGATCTACCTGGCTTTCGATAGACTGCTCCCAAAGAGATAAAGTCTGTTTTGAAGCTTTGACGAAAACATAAAGACGAGAATACTATTGGAGAACGGAGATTCGCTATAGACTTCAGATTGCTCTAAAGCCGTTAGACACCCTTGGATGGTGTTCTGCATATCCTTAATTGCAGCTCCGGACTCGTGGGAAATGGATTGCAAGCTGAATAGAATCTTTAATTGATTCGTCACCTGAAGTCAAAATTATCACTTAATGCTTTCCACCCAGACGCGAAACCATCATTGGTGAGCGGAGATTTCACTACGATCTTTCTAGCTTCGCCGCTAGTTTTGGATGTTAAATGAAAAAGTTTCTCAACTGGGGTCAGACCCGGATTATTAACATAAATCGCAGTGAAAATATCACGGAAAGTAGGCCATTTCAGATAGTCTCCATCAAAGACTTCTGTTTCTACTGGAGGCAGACGCCAGCCCCTTGGCTGATAGGAAGGTGGCTGAACAGGAACAGGAACTGGAGTTGTTGAATTTTCAATCAACTCTGCGAGCTCTGCGGCGCAGCTCTCATAAACTGAGTAACAATATGAAAATTTCGCATGAATAGTCGCATTGGCAGTATTGTCACTATCCCCATCATCATTAAGAACCCTGGAACAGTGCTGGAATTCTTGAGACACTTTTTCCCACATGCTCCGCACCTCCTCTTGATGGACTTTAAGGGTGTGTAATGGGACATTAGTATGGGATGCAAAATGCGCTTGGAGTTGGCTCATTCGATCTGTCATTGAGATGAAATTATTCAATGCGGACGTTCTATTGGCTTTCCTTTGGCTACTCGCGGATCGAGTAAGTCGTGTCTCGGCTTGTAAGCTAGATGCAGTTTCTCCAAAGGTACTAATCACGGGTAAAATTTTGTGCTGAGCCGTGCGAGTCGGACTGTGAACAACCTTACTGCTGTCACCTGGCATGATTGGATTTTTTCTTTTTTTTTACTCTTTAGTAAATAAAAAAGGTTAGAAAAGAAAAATCTGGATTTAGCGGAAAAACACAAGTGGAATGGCAAAAAAAACGGAGCAAAATAGTGTTGTATCAATATCAATACTATTTTATGTGACGGTTAGTTTTAATTAATTTTAATTAATTTAATTTAAATTAAATTTTTTTTTTTATTAAATTCCAAATAATTTGTTTATTTAATAATAAAAAAATGTTTTATTAATAATTAAATAACCAAATCACAAAAATATGTTCCACTTTTATGAGTTCCACCAATCAGTGCAACTAAGTCAATGGCGGAATACCATGAATGCCAATATCGATGAACAACATATGTTATGTTTCGGCTTGTGTCACCCTGTGTTCAATAAGAACAATGCCAAAATAAACAAAGTTAAATTTGTTTAATTTATGGTTTTTATTGTGTATATTTATCGTGCCGCCGTGTAATCGTGTTAATATAGTGTGGATATGTTGTAAAAAATAAGACGGTGAATGTATTTTATATGTTCTTTATTTTCAAAAAGTGTGTGTGTTGTTACTTTTTGTGTTATGTTGTTTTACTGTGTGTTGTGGTTTGTTGAATTAATAAGTAAATAGTGTTTATCGCTCTTAACCGCGGCGTTGAAACAATTTTTGGACAGTGGACATGTATATTTTGTACAAATGTATCAGCCGTAGCGCATATGTAATAATTAATGTGTTTGTATTTAGCCAAGTACAGATTGCAAAATATGTTTATGTTTGCCTGGATGTATGTATGTAGCACAGTAGAAATTACAATATATTTATGTTGCCTGGATGTATGTACATATGTATCAGAGTAGAAATTTCAATATATTTATGTTTGCCTGAATGTATGTATGTAGCACAGTAGAAATTGCAATATATTTAAGTTGCCTGAATGTATATACATATGTAGCAAAGTAGAAATTGCAATATATTTATGGTTGCCTGAATGTATGTATGTAGCACAGTAGAAATTGCAATATATTTAAGTTGCCTGGATGTATGTACATATGTAGCAAAGTAGAAATTGCAATATTTCTACAAATTGCAATATATTTAAGTTTAATTCGATGTATGTATATATGTAGCAAAGTAGAACTAACAATACTTGTAGGTAAGTATGTTGTAGCATGTACACATATGTATATCAATAATTATTACATATATCTTGGGCAGCAACACTTTGTCTGCCTAAGCATAACTAAAGCAACAACACTTTGTTGTTATGCAACAACTTTGTCAACGCGCGGCCTAAGTCAGTGCCCTCTGCACATTTCAGGTGCGGTCGAAATATGATCGCTCTGGATAGCGGCGATCGCTTAATAGCCGAGTCAGCATGGCCCCCATGCTTGACCGCTACGTACAACTATATATGTGCATGCATAACATCCTCTGCCCAGTATATATACTTTACATATATACTTTACATAGTAATAATACATAAAGATATGAGCAGCCGCTCCGCTGCTGGCGTAACCGGCAGCGCAGCTATGCGGCTTTATACATAAGAATATATGTACTTAGGCTAAGAACCAACTTATGATCGAACAATAAAAGATTCTCGATTCTAAACCCAAACTGCACTGACGTGCATGTCTTTAACTTAAAAAAACAATTGAATTGATAAATCAATACATGGCGACCGTGACTTGGTCCGGACAGCAACTATAACAAAACCAATGGCTGTTTGGCAGTAATCAAAGACGATTCCCAGGCGGAGCTGCAGCTATAAACTGTCAATGCATAAATATTACAACAAAAACCAGATGATACGGAATAAATACATGGAAATTTCAAACGGAAATAGTCTGAGTGAGTAGAGTTTTGAGTGATATGGGTAAGCGCGGAGGCGTTAAAACAAAAGTAAATAAGAGAATAGCGCACATAAAGTGGCTATTATTTACCAAAACGCCGCCTCCCGCATGGTCAACTGCACAAAAGTTGCAGTCAGAGCTTGACTACTTAAAAGCAAGTCTCTTAACCTTTAAACACCCTATCACTAAAGCTCACTCAGCTATTAAATCAATTGACACAAAAAGTAATACAAATCTAAACATCCCCAACCGTTGCCAAAGAGGCCCGCCGCCCGCCCCCGAGCCCAACACCCTGCATGTTGCCTGCAGCACAACCAGAGAACAACAAAAGCAAAGACTCAGAAGACTCAGAAGAAACAGCAAGCGTGAAGCACCCCCGCCAATTACGCATACGAGGGACGTCAACGTACCGGGCCAGTGACGTCCAGTTGACGCGGCATGGGTCCATAGCAGCAGCTGCACTATATAAACATAATTTTAAATTTCATGATATTGCTTATTTGAAGCATCTAATTATTATATTTAATACTACTATTGCAAAATTGCGCAGAACCATCTCTGCCCAAGTAGAAAGTATAGCCCGTAAAGCTATGCGAAACGATAGGTAGGCATATTGTCAATGAAATACAACTCTATTAGTAGATCTTCAGAAGATTTACTCGGGAAAGTATACATACTACAAATTGCAAATCCCAAAATGGGTTTAGTAGCACGTTAAGTCAGTGGATTCCACGTAATGTAATAAATAAAGTCGAAGTTGCTGATCTTAACAGTATAATTACTATAGTTAATACTGATCGAGTTTATTGTACAAATTGTACGCAGTATCACAATAAATGCATTAAGAAACGCTATCACAGCCAGGCAAATGACTTGCGATAAAATTTAAGTAAATTTTTACAATAAAAAATAATAAACAACGATTGCTTAAAATAATAATAATCCACTACAAATTATTAATTAAAAAATAACAAATACGTACAAATTAAAATATACGCAAAATGTATACGTTCAAAATAAAAAGAATTCAGACTAGCTAAGTATAAGGAAACAGATCGAAGTTAAAAATACGCGATACTTGAGGCAATAGCTTATACTAGTGTCTGTAAGCCTACAGATTTGTACAAAATTTGATAAATTTATTGTAACAGATCGTATCATATCACTATATAAATGCCATTTCACCAAATTGGCGCTGTTCACATCAACGCACAATGTAATTGGATTAAAATTTGAGCTAAAGTTTTCATACAAGTGTTCAAAACGATACTATGGCATGCTTAAAATATAATAGTCCACTAACAAATTATGGTAACCTGCTTAAAATTAATAAACAAATTGTGTATAGTTGAGATATCGAGAAAAAGTTCGTTCATACTAAATTGAATTCAAGACTTAGCAACTAAGATATAATGATAGCAATTCGAATATGTATGCACAAAAGAGGATGTCCAAGTTTCATAGATAGCTCAATGAGAGACTAGTATAAAGAAACGCAGACAGACAGACGGACAGAACGGACAGACTGACAGACGGACATGGCTATATCGACTCAGCTGTCGTCCTGATCAGAATATATAACTTATGGGGTATGAGAGATTCCTTCAATGCGAACATTTATTGTACAAAAAAAATACTCTGTAAGGTTTAAATAATAAATAATAAAACTGAGTATACAGAAATAATGCCGAAATAATTGAATTATTAAATGAGCTGGCAATGATAACTTTATGCTCAGACTTAAAAAAAAAGAGAGAAATATTATTGTAAAAAAAATTTTATTTAAATAATAAATAATAAAATAGGATTCACTAAAATGAAAGACACTAATTTTGAAATTGAATAAGTTGTAGATCATGAATATTTGTATTAAATGAATATTTAAAATCATTCTACATACAAATAATTACGCTAATAATGATGAATCCAACTTATGGATTTCAGAAAAGTCATTACCCTTATTTCCGAACTAAGAAACGAGTCGGAAAAGTCTTTTAAGTGTATAAATAAAAGTGCACCAATAACAAATAGCACAAAATTAAGACATATTAGGGTACTGCTTAATTCCTACAATGGAATACGTCAAATAGTAGTCGACAATTTAAAAAATTGTGAATCACTAGAGACCCTACAGTTAAAAGATGTTTTAAAACGCTTAAAAGAAAATCTTCTGTATGTCGCACAAAGACACACGTTAAACATATTGATTCCAAATAATATAAACTATCCAGCTGAGTTCGATGAAACAGCTCTGCTAGATTCCGAATCAATCAAACAGATTGATATAAAAGAAGATCTACACGACCAGACAATTCCTGCGGTAATAACGTTACCGGAAGTAGAAGAAGAAGTAGAAGAAGAAGAAGTAGAAGAAGAAGAAGAAGAAGAGGAAATAGAGTCAGATATAAGTGTAATAGACAGAAAAGAATACACAATGGCAGACCCAGTTGCCCAAAAGGCTTACATAAAAGACATTTCAAATGCCATTCCAGAATTCAATGGACAAAAGATCCATCTTCCAAGATTTGTAACGGCCTTGAAGTTAGTAAACTTAACAAAGGGCACATTTGAAGAGATAGCGGTTGAGGTTATAAAATCAAAAATAATAGGAGCTACGCTGTACAAAGTACAAAACGAAACAACTATTGATTCAATTATAAAAAAATTGCAAGACACTATAGTTGGTGAAACATCTGACTTAGTAAAGGCAACATTGGCAAAAACAATTCAAAAAGGGAAAACTGCCGAAAAATTCACAACAGAAATTGACAATTTACGTAAGCTTTTGGAAGCTTCGTATATTGACGAAGGCCTCACGGCCGAACACGCTGATAAATTCAGTACCAAAGAAGCCATTAGCACAATGGTCAAAAATTGTGAACATGGAAAACTTAAAACAATTTTGGAGGCAGGAAACTTTACAACAATGAATGAAGCCATCACTAAGTACTTACAATGTAGTACTGACATGACAGGCAATGCCAATGCAATATTATACACTCAAAGAGGCAATGGCCAGCGTGGTAGTTACAACAACAGAGGTAATAATCGCGGAAGAGCCAATGGTCGCGGTTATTATAATAATAATAATTATAATAATAATTATAATCGCAACAACGGCCAGAATTACAATAACAATACTAATTTCAGAGGAAACAATAGAGGAAGGTATAGAGGAAATAACCACCAAAATGGAGGCTATAACTCTAACAATAACTCTAACAATAATAATAATCATAACAACACCAATGTTAGATTAACTCAGACCTCTTCGGGAAACTCCCAACAGCCCTCAGATACTCGTCAGTAAAAAACGCAAGGGTTCACACCATCAATCTCAGCCAAAACTCATTCGCTACTTTTATAAATGTAGCAACGGGAAAAGAACTAGTCTTTTTAATAGACACAGGTGCAGATATATCAATATTAAAAGAAAATTCCGATGTTTTTCAAAACATTCAAACTAATAATATAATCAATATACAGGGAATAAGTCAAGAAGTTACCAAATCTAAAGGACTAACTTCTATCGAAATACAAACTTCTAAGTATATAATTCCTCATGATTTTCATATCGTAAATTCACAATTCGCTATTCCTTGTGATGGAATACTAGGAATCGACTTCATAAAAAAATAATGATAAATCAATACAACCCTCTGCAAGGGTATAAATATCTTTTAAAATTAAATCAATCAATTAAAATATATGTGCTGTCAGTTGTTATTGGAGTTGCCAAACTAAGCGAGTCGACTCGACACTATTGTGCGATTTTATAACGCCCGTTACTGACAAATTTATGTGTCTTGTGGGCCGTTGATAAAAACGCGCCGCAGGCAAAAATTGTCCTCCCACAGGATTCTGGAACCGAGGAAGACGCAAAGCAAGAAGCCGATTGCCTCGATTGCTTTGCATGGATAGTTAGTTTAGCAATTTTTAAAATAACACCAATAGCTTTCATTGTCAATTTAGCTCTTTTATAGCTAGTTAAGCGATTCCAATAACAACAGTCAGCACAAATATTTCAATTTCTTTGCATCTATAGATATTTATACCCTTGCAGAGGGTATTATAATTTTGTCACGAAATGTGTAACGCATTGAAGGAGGCCTTCACAGACCCAATAAAGTATATATATTCTTGATCAAGGCGACGAGCTGAGTCGATATAGCCATGTCCGTCTGTCTGTCCGTCTGTCCGTCTGTTTCTATGCAAACTAGTCTCTCAGTTTTGAAGCTATCTTGATGAAACTTGGTACAGATCCGTCTTTTTGCTGCACGCAGTACATATGTCGGAACCGGCCGGATCGGATAACTATATCATATAGCTTCCATAGGAACGATCGGTTGGAAATAAACATTTAGTATGAAAAACTTTTTTGTTTCTCAAGATATCTCAGCCAAATATACACATTGTGTGTTTGATTAAGTTTTAAACAGGCTGATTAAATTTGGTGTAAATCGGACTACTATATCATATAGCTGTCATAAGAACGATCGGTTGTGTGATTGATTGAGTTTTAAACAGGCTGACCAAATTTGGTGTAAATCGGACTACTATATCATATATGTAGCTGCCATAGGAACGATCGGTTCGAAAGCAACATTAAGTATGAAAAACTTTTTGTTTCTCAAAATATCTCAACCAAATATACACATTGTGTGCTTGACTAAGTTTTAAACAGGCTGACCAAATTTGGTGTTAATCGGACTACTATATCATATAGCTGCCATAGGAACGCTCGGTTCGAAATCAACATTTATCAAATTTTGTAAAAAGTCTGGCGGCTTACTCAGGGCACTGCAAGGGTATCAAAACTTTGGCGCGCCAAAGTTAGCTTGCGCTTTATTTAAATCGAAGAATCAATTTATAGATCAAATCATGGCTAAGATGACAATCCGCACGAAAATTAGGTTAAGTTGACAAAGTTATGACAGTTTGAAATCTCGTCGACCCTTGGGACTGGCAACTTTACAAGTCAATTTTTCGGTCACTCTGTCATGAAGTTTTTCAAGAAAGTGAAACTCCTCAGAATCAACTTTAAAGTACTTTCTTATACTTTTATGGGCACCAGGACTTGATTAACAAGGAAATTGACATTCCACACGAAAATCGGATCAAATTTTTGGTCAGTCGGTCAAGAAGTTTTACAAAAAGTCAAGCAGCTTGGAATCAATTTTGAAGTATTTTCTTTTACTTATATGGGCACCAGGACTTGACTAAAAATGAAAAATCAAAATATTAAATTCACAAAACTTTTTTCTTTAAGAAAGTGTAAAATAAGAACCCTTATCTAAAATTCCAACAAATGCGACACAATCGATTTTTGAGGGACTACATTTTTTTTAAGTTGTAGAATCAATAGATCATATCATGGTTTAAATGACATTCCGCACGAAAGTTGGGTTAAATTTGACAAAGTTATGCACGTTTGAAATCTGTTGACCCTTGGGACTGGCAACTTTTTAGACCCAATACTTTAAAAAATTACAAATGGGTCTATTAAGTTTGTGCAAAAAAAATGTGCGTTGCAGGCAGAAGGAGGCGTGGCAGACCCCATAAAGTATATATATTCTTGATCAGCATCAACAGCCGTGTCGATATAGCCATGCCCGTCTGTCTGTCTGTCCGTCTGTCTGTCCTATTTTGTGTCACCTAGATCTCAAAGACCATAAGAGCTAGAGACACCAAATTTGGCATGAAGGCTCATCTATATATTGCATTGATCAAGTTTGTTTTAGAATTTTGCCACGCCCCCTGCGCCCCCGGAAATTGAAAAACAATTTCATTCCAATCGGATGATAAACGCGGAAGTTATTCAACTAACAATGTTACGGGCAAAAGGAAGAAGAAGAGACGCTAGCGACCTCTGTGTTTATTAGCTTCATCGTGGCGCCAACTATTGTATGGCTCGCAACATTGAAGAACAATCTATAGTGACCTCTTTGCTCTCAAAAAGTACTGGGTCTCCTACTGTCGAGCTTGCTCCACTGTAGCTTACGGCATTTTTTTCTTTAAGAGAGAGTAAAAGAAGGACCCTTGTCTAAAATGCAAACATATGCGATAAGATCGATTTTTGAAAACAACTATTTTTAAATGTAGAATCAATTTATAGATCAAATCATGGGTATAATGACATTCCGCACGAAAATAAGGTTAGATTTGACAAAGTTATGCAAGTTTGCAATCTGTCGGCCCTTCGGACTATCAACTTTACAAGTCAAATTTTTGGTCACTCTGAAGTTTTACAAATAAGTCAAACACCTCGGTATCAGCTTTAAAGTAAGTTCTTATACCTATATGGGCACCAGGTATAAATTCTCAAAATTTGTAGACTTTAAAAAAGTACAAATGGGTCTATTAAGTTTGTGCAAAAAAAAATGTGCGTAACAGGAGGCGTGGCAGACCCCATAAAGTATATATTCTTGATCTGCATCAACAGCCGAGTCGATATAGCCATGTCCGTCTGTCCCTTTTTTGAACACCTATATCTCAGAGACTATAAGAGCTAGAGCCACCAAATTTGGCATGTACGTTCATCTGTAGCTTGCATTAAACGAGTTTGTTTTAGATTTTTGCCACGCCTTCCTCCGCCCCCGTAAATTTCAAATTCGAATAACGAAAGCTCCTTTAATGCTAGCGATATGATTTTTGGCATACATGATAAACTCTATACTCCAATCCTGTCCTGAAAGTTTTATCCGGATCGGATAATAAACGGATAGTATACGGCTGTTCAAAATTTCAAAAATATGAACACCTGGATCTCAGAGACTATAAGAGCTAGAGACACCAAATTTGGTATGTAGGATCATCCACATCTACCATTGATCAAGTTTGTTTTAGATTTTTGCCACGCCCGCCTCCGCCCCCGGAAATTGAAATACAAAATTTCGTCGAATTAAAGAAGCCCCTTTAATGTTAGCGCCTTGATTGTTGGTACATATAATATACTCTATGATCCAAACCAGTCCAGAAAATTTCATTCCCATCGCATGATAAACACGGAAGTTATTCAACTAACAATGTTACAGGCAAAAGGAAGAAGAAGAGACGTCATGACCTCTGTGTTTATTAGCTTCGTAGTGGCGCCATCTTTTGTTTGGTACGCATTATTGAAGAACAATCAATAGTGAACGCTTTGCACTCAAAAACTACTGCCTATGAGCACATCAATTGTAGCTTACTGTATTTTATGTATTAGAGTCAAATTTTTGGTCACTGATTCACAAAAAAATCAAACACCTCGGAATCAGCTTTAAAGTATGTTCTTATACTTAAATGGGCACCAGGACTTGATTAAAAATGAAAAATCAAAATATTAAATTCACAAAACTTTTTTCTTTAAGAAAGTGTAAAATAAGAACCCTTATCTAAAATTCCAACAAATGCGACACAATCGATTTTTGAGGGACTACATTTTTTTTAAGTTGTAGAATCAATAGATCATATCATGGTTTAAATGACATTCCGCACGAAAGTTGGGTTAAATTTGACAAAGTTATGCACGCTTGAAATCTGTTCTACCCTTGGGACTGGCAACTTTTTAAGTCAAATTTTGGTCACTGCAGTTTCACAAAAAAATCAAACACCTCGGAATCAGCTTTAAAGTATGTTCTTCTACTTATATGGGCACCAGGACTTGATTAAAAATGAAAAATCAAAATATTAAATTCTCAAAAATTTTTCGTTAAGAGAGTGTTAAAGAAGGACCCTTATCTTACATGCCAACAAATGCGATAAGATTGATTTTTGAAAACAACTATTTTGAAATGTAGAATCAATTTATAGATCAAATCAAGGCTTAAATGACATTTCGCATGAAAATTGGGTTAGATTTGACAAAGTTATGCAAGTTGGAAATCTGTCGACCCTTTGGATTATCAAGTTTTCAAGTCAAATTTTTGGTCACTCTGTCATGAAGTTTTAAAAGAAAGTGAAACTCCTCAGAATCAACTTTAAAGTTTTTTCTTATACTTTTAAGGGCACCAGGACTTGATTAACAAAGAAAAATACCATTTCACACAAAAATCGGTTTAAATTTGACAAAGTTATCAGAATAAAATTTAAATTATTTTCTTATACTATATGGGCACCAGGCCCTGATTAAAAATGAAAAGTCAAAATATTAAATTCTCAACATTTTTTTCTTTAAGAAAGTGTAAAAGAAGGACTTTTATCTAGAATTCCAACAACTACGACAAATTCGATTCTTGAACAACAACTATTTTTATATGTAGAATAAATTTATAGATCAAATCATGGCTAAACTGACATTTCGCATGAAAATTGGGTTAGATTTGACAAAGTTAAGCAAGTTTGAAATCTGTCAACCCTTGGGACTGGCAACTTTACAAGTCAAATTTTTGGTCACTCTGTCATGAAGTTTTACAAGAAAGTGGAACACCTCAAAATCAACTTAAAAGTACTTTCTCATACTTATCAGAGCACCAGGACTTGACTAAAAATGAAAAATCAAAATATTAAATTTTCAAAATTTTTCTTTAAGAGAGTGTAAAAGAAGGACCCTTATCTTAAATGCCAACAAATTCGACAGAGTCGATTTTTTAACAACAACTTTTTTTAAAATGTAGAATCAATTTATAGATCAAATCATGGCTATAATGACATTCCGCACTTAAATAAGGTTAGATTTGACGAGTTAGGCACGTATGAAATCTGTCGACCCTTGGGACTGGCAACTTTTTAGACCCAATACTTTAAAAAATTACAAATGGGTCTATTAAGTTTGTGCAAAAAAAATATGCGTTGCAGGCAGAAGGAGGCGTTGCAGACCCCATAAAGTATATATATTCTTGATCAGCATCAACAGCCGTGTCGATATAGCCATGCCCGTCTGTCTGTCTGTCCGTCTGTCTGTCCTATTTTGTGTCACCTAGATCTCAAAGACCATAAGAGCTAGAGACACCAAATTTGGCATGAAGGCTCATCTATATATTGCATTGATCAAGTTTGTTTTAGAATTTTGCCACGCCCCCCTGCGCCCCCGGAAATTGAAAAACAATTTCATTCCAATCGGATGATAAACGCGGAAGTTATTCAACTAACAATGTTACGGGCAAAAGGAAGAAGAAGAGACGCTAGCGACCTCTGTGTTTATTAGCTTCATCGTGGCGCCAACTATTGTATGGCTCGCAACATTGAAGAACAATCTATAGTGACCTCTTTGCTCTCAAAAAGTACTGGGTCTCCTACTGTCGAGCTTGCTCCACTGTAGCTTACGGCATTTTTTTCTTTAAGAGAGAGTAAAAGAAGGACCCTTGTCTAAAATGCAAACATATGCGATAAGATCGATTTTTGAAAACAACTATTTTTAAATGTAGAATCAATTTATAGATCAAATCATGGGTATAATGACATTCCGCACGAAAATAAGGTTAGATTTGACAAAGTTATGCAAGTTTGCAATCTGTCGGCCCTTCGGACTATCAACTTTACAAGTCAAATTTTTGGTCACTCTGAAGTTTTACAAATAAGTCAAACACCTCGGTATCAGCTTTAAAGTAAGTTCTTATACCTATATGGGCACCAGGTATAAATTCTCAAAATTTGTAGACTTTAAAAAAGTACAAATGGGTCTATTAAGTTTGTGCAAAAAAAATGTGCGTAACAGGAGGCGTGGCAGACCCCATAAAGTATATATATTCTTGATCTGCATCAACAGCCGAGTCGATATAGCCATGTCCGTCTGTCCCTTTTTGAACACCTATATCTCAGAGACTATAAGAGCTAGAGCCACCAAATTTGGCATGTACGTTCATCTGTAGCTTGCATTAAACGAGTTTGTTTTAGATCTTTTGCCTTCCTCCGCCCCCGTAAATTTCAAATTCGAATAACGAAAGCTCCTTTAATGCTAGCGATATGATTTTTGGCATACATGATAAACTCTATACTCCAATCCTGTCCTGAAAGTTTTATCCGGATCGGATAATAAACGGATAGTATACGGCTGTTCAAAATTTCAAAAATATGAACACCTGGATCTCAGAGACTATAAGAGCTAGAGACACCAAATTTGGTATGTAGGATCATCCACATCTACCATTGATCAAGTTTGTTTTAGATTTTTGCCACGCCCGCCTCCGCCCCCGGAAATTGAAATACAAAATTTCGTCGAATTAAAGAAGCCCCTTTAATGTTAGCGCCTTGATTGTTGGTACATATAATATACACTATGATCCAAACCAGTCCAGAAAATTTCATTCCCATCGCATGATAAACACGGAAGTTATTCAACTAACAATGTTACAGGCAAAAGGAAGAAGAAGAGACGCCAGCGACCTCTGTGTTTATTAGCTTCGTAGTGGCGCCATCTTTTGTTTGGTACGCATTATTGAAGAACAATCAATAGTGAACGCTTTGCACTCAAAAAGTTCTCCTACTGTCGAGCTTGCTCCACTGTAGCTTACTGTATTTTTAAGTCAAATTTTTGGTCACTGATTCACAAAAAAATCAAACACCTCGGAATCAGCTTTAAAGTATGTTCTTATACTTAAATGGGCACCAGGACTTGATTAAAAATGAAAAATCAAAATATTAAATTCTCAAAAAATTTTTCTTTAAGAGAGTGTTAAAGAAGGACCCTTATCTTAAATGCAAACATATGCGATAAGATCGATTTTTGAAAACAACTATTTTTAAATGTAGAATCAATTTATAGATCAAAGCATGGCTATAATGACATTTCACACGAAAATCGGGTTAAATTTGACAAAGCTATGCACGTTTGAAATCTGTCGACCCTTGGGACTGGCAACTTAACAAGTCAAAGTTTTGGTCACTCTGAAGTTTTACAAATTAGTCAAACACCTTGGAATCAAATTTACAGTATGTTCTTATACCTTTATGGGCACCAGGTATAAATTCTCAAAATTTGTAGACCCAGTTCTTTAAAAAAGTACAAATGGGTCTATTAAGTTTGTACAAAAAAAATTGTGCGTAACAGGCAGAAGGAGGCGTGGCAGACCCCATAAAGTATATATATTCTTTATCAGCATCAACAGCCGTGTCGATATAGCCATGCCCGTCTGTCTGTCTGTCCAATTTTGTGTCACCTAGATCTCAAAGACCATAAGAGCTAGAGACACCAAATTTGGCATGAAGGCTCATCTATATATTGCATTGATCAAGTTTGTTTTAGAATTTTGCCACGCCCCCCTGCGCCCCCGGAAATTGAAAAACAATTTCATTCCAATCGGATGATAAACGCGGAAGTTATTCAACTAACAATGTTACGGGCAAAAGGAAGAAGAAGAGACGCTAGCGACCTCTGTGTTTATTAGCTTCATCGTGGCGCCAACTATTGTATGGCTCGCAACATTGAAGAACAATCTATAGTGACCTCTTTGCTCTCAAAAAGTACTGGGTCTCCTACTGTCGAGCTTGCTCCACTGTAGCTTACGGCATTTTTTTCTTTAAGAGAGAGTAAAAGAAGGACCCTTGTCTAAAATGCCAACAAATGCGACAAAATCGATTTTTGAACAACAACTATTTTTAAATGTAGAATCAATTAATAGATCAAATCATGGCTAAAGTGACATTCAACACGAAAATCGGGTTAAATTTGACAAAGTTATGCACGTTTGAAATCAGTCGACCCTTGGGACTATCAACTTTACAAGTCAAATTTTTCTTGGTCTGAAGAACTTGTGATATGGTTCGGAGGGGTGTAAGCTGAGGCCACCAAGCGGGTCGCAGGTTGCGGATGGCTAACGGCCCTCTTATTCTCAAGAAGGTTAGCTGTTGAATAGCGAGATTCCTCGTGAATAGACAACCCCGGACAAACAGCGGATATGAGTCTGTCCCTTTTTGAACACCTATATCTCAGAGACTATAAGAGCTAAATTTTCCAAATTTGGCATGTACGTTCATCTGTAGCTTGCATTAAACGAGTTTGTTTTAGATCTTTTGCCTTCCTCCGCCCCCGTAAATTTCAAATTCGAATAACGAAAGCTTTCCTTTAATGCTAGCGATATGATTTTGGCATACATGATAAACTCTATACTCCAATCCTGTCCTGAAAGTTTTATCCGGATCGGATAATAAACGGATAGTATACGGCTGTTCAAAATTTCAAAAATATGAACACCTGGATCTCAGAGACTATAAGAGCTAGAGACACCAAATTTGGTATGTAGGATCATCCACATCTACCATTGATCAAGTTTGTTTTAGATTTTTGCCACGCCCGCCTCCGCCCCCGGAAATTGAAATACAAAATTTCGTCGAATTAAAGAAGCCCCTTTAATGTTAGCGCCTTGATTGTTGGTACATATAATATACACTATGATCCAAACCAGTCCAGAAAATTTCATTCCCATCGCATGATAAACACGGAAGTTATTCAACTAACAATGTTACAGGCAAAAGGAAGAAGAAAGACGCCAGCGACCTCCTGTGTTATTAGCTGCGTAGTGGCGCCATCTTTTGTTTGGTACACGCATTATTGAAGAACAATCAAAAGATGACGCCACTACGAAGCTAATAAACACAGAGGTCGCTGGCGTCTCTTCTTCTTCCCTTTTTTATATAACGTGTTAGTTGAATAACTTCCGTGTTTATCATGCGATGGGGAATGAAATTTTCTGGGCTGGTTTGGATCATAATTAATATTATATGTACCAACAATCAAAGGCGCTAACATTAAAGGGGGCTTCTTTAATTCGACGAAATTTTGTATTTCAATTTCCGGGGGCAGGCGGAGCGTGGCAAAAATCT
>JAWNND010000275.1:0-36251 GCA_035043265.1 Drosophila testacea
TATGTGACGACTATGTTCACATTATGTCCACCACTTTGACCTCATTCTCTCCGCAATTTTTCCAGGAATGTAACGACAATGGTCACATTATGTCCACCTTTTTGACCTCATTCTGTCAGCCATTTTTCTATGAGTGTGACGACAATGGCCACATTATGTCCACCATTTTGACCTCTTTCTGTCCGCCATTTTTCTATATATGTAACGACTATGGTCACATTATGTCCACCACTTTGACCTTATTCTGACCGCCATTTTTCCATGAATGTGACGAAAATGATCACATTATGTCCACAGTTTTGACCTCTTTCTGACCGCCATTTTTCTATGTATAATATGTGACGACTATGGTCAACTTATGTCCACCATTTTGATTTCTTTCTCTCCGTCATTCTTCTATGTATGTGACGACTATGTTCACATTATGTCCACCACTTTGACCTCATTCTCTCCGCAATTTTTCCAGGAATGTAACTACAATGGTCACATTATGTCCACCTTTTTGACCTCATTCTGTCAGCCATTTTTTTATGAGTGTGACGACAATGGACAACTTATGTCCACCATTTTGATTTCTTTCTCTCCGTCATTCTTCTATGTATGTGACGACTATGTTCACATTATGTCCACCACTTTGACCTCATTCTCTCCGCAATTTTTCCAGGAATGTAACGACAATGGTCACATTATGTCCACCTTTTTGACCTCATTCTGTCAGCCATTTTTTTATGAGTGTGACGACAATGGTCAACTTATGTCCACCATTTTGATTTCTTTCTCTCCGTCATTCTTCTATGTATGTGACGACTATGTTCACATTATGTCCACCACTTTGACCTCATTCTCTCCGCAATTTTTCCAGGAATGTAACGACAATGGTCACATTATGTCCACCTTTTTGACCTCATTCTGTCAGCCATTTTTTTATGAGTGTGACGACAATGGTCACATTATGTCCACAGTTTTGACCTCTTTCTGACCGCCATTTTTCTATGTATAATATGTGTTGTAATATTGATCCCTAATAACACAAACGCATAAATCAATTTAAGTTGTTTTATATTTCGATTTTAATTATTATTTTATAAGCTCGTCGACACACGCCACATGCACATCACAAATCAAAAGGAAAGAGAGAGATCAAAGTGTGACCAGATTGTACTTCTTAAAATATACATAATAAGTGTTGTGTAATGTTGTTTTTGAATAAGGAATAAGCATATTCGATACGCCCCCTCAAAAATAACATTCAATATTATTAAACAAAACTTAAAAATCATTACTTATTTCATTCCTTCATTACTTATTCTAATGTGGCTAATGTGCATTCTGGGAGATACATTATGATCCAGCATTTGCTGCAAGGATCCGGGGAAAACCCAGAAAAACCCGGTCAGATCATTATAATTTAAATTACTTTAACAATAGCAAAAACAAAAAACTTCAATTAAATGAACTTAGTTCATATTTCAATTCAATAGTAAGTTAAACAATAATTAAAAAATAATCCAGCATATAGGGATAATTGAGTCAGCCATCTTGAACAAGTCCCAGTTCGTCTCGTAACTTCAAAAATCTTGCTGCTGGCAACGGTTTCGTGAAGACGTCTGCAAGTTGATTATCTGTGGATATATACTCAATGCAAATAACATTATTCTCTATTTGCTCTCTTGCAAAATGATATTTAATATCGATATGTTTAGTTCTTTTATGACATGAGGGATTATTTGCTATACTAATACAGCCTTGGTTGTCTTCGTAAATTTTAATAGGTCTTTCTAATATTATTTTTACACTACTTAAGAGAGATTTTAGCCATAAAGCTTCTCTCACGGCTTCAAATAAAGCCATGTACTCTGCTTCAGTCGAAGAAGCTGCAACCGAACTTTGTCTTTTAGTGTTCCAACAAATTAGGTTTGAGCCAAACATTTTAAACAAGAAGCCAGTTGTACTCTTTCTATCAATATCATTTCCCCCCCAGTCACTATCTACATATCCCTCTAATATGTTTTCAAATACTTCGTTTTTCTTAAAAATCAATTTCAGGTCAATGCTTCCTTTTAAATATCTAAGGACTCTTTTTAAGCATTGCCATAATTCAGAATTATTTTTACTACTAAATCTACTTAAGATACTAACTGCCGTTGTTAAGTCAGGACGTGTACATAGCATTATGTACATTAAACAACCGATAAGGTTTCGACAAGGTGCATTGCAATTTTCATCTGAGTTAAGCAAGTCATAATTTAGTTTGCTTTGTAAAGGGGTGCTAACTCCATTGCAATCGTCCATATTAAATTTACTTAACACTCTTTTTATGTAAGCGGACTGACTTAAGCTGATTGTATTTTCATCCAATTCAATTCTAATCCCTATAAAGTGACGTATCTCGTTTAAATCTGTCATTCTAAACTTTTCCATTAGATACTTTTTAAAATTGTTCATTCTTTCCATTTCTCCTGTTGCTATTACTACGTCATCGACATATAACAATACATATATGTTTTTCTTGATGTCTCCTTTATTTAAAATATATATGCAGCGATCCACAGGAGAGTTTACAAAATCGCATTCTTTCAATACTTGTTCAAACACCTCAAACCAGCATCTAGCTGCTTGTTTGAGTCCGTAAATGGCTTTGTTCAATTTACATACATTTGAATTACTGCTCGATACACCCTGAGGTAGTTGCATGTATATTTCCTCATTCAATGTGCCATTCAAAAATGCAGTCTTTACATCCATTTGATGTACTTTCAAATTATATTGAACTGATAATGAAAGTATAAATCGAAAACTCGAAATCCTTGCAACAGGAGCAAATGTTTCCTCATAATCGACTTGATACTTTTGAGTAAAACCTCGCGCAACTAGCCTTGCTTTATATTTAATTGGATTTCCTAGTTCATTATATTTCAGAGAAAATACCCATTTACTATCGACAATATTCTTGTTTTCAGGCTTCTTAACAATTGTCCAAGTATTGTTAATTTCATGAGCCTCCAACTCTGCTTTTATAGCTTCCTCCCAAAGTAATTTATCATTTCTACTTTTTATTTCATCAAAGGTAATAGGAACATCATTAAAAACGGTATGAGCATTTAATATAAATCTATTTAAATTCATATCTTCTTCACTGTAAGATATCTTTGGCTTGCTCTTTAGCCTTTCACTTCTTCTATTTACATTTTCGATATCCTTATTGCTGTTGTCAATATCACCAATTATAGCTGAACTCTTATCAGTTCCAATTTCACTAGGCTGTTGAGTCTCTTTACGTTCCGTACTTTCATTCGGAAACTTTTCACTCTCACATTCCTTACTCTCGTTCAGGAATTCTTCGCTTTCACTTTCCTTACTGTCTTTCAGGATTTCTACTTTATCACACTCCTTACTTTCTTTCAGGAATTCTTTATGCTCATTTTCCTTACTTTCTTTCAGGAATTCTTTATTTTCATTTTCCTTACTTTCTTTCAGGAATTCTTCAAGATCATTTTCCTTACTATCTTTCAGGAATTCAGATTCATTTTTAGCAGCTCTAGAATTTAACATATTGGTTTCATCGACAATAACATCTCGTGCAACAATAAATTTTTCATGAATAGAATCCCATAGTCTATAACCATTCGGTTCATATCCAACAAGAACGCACTTATACGACTTTTCGTCAAATTTTCTTTTTCTATTCTTATTGTGTACATATACAGTCGAACCAAATACTTTCAAATGTTTTAGATTCGGCTTTCTATTGTGCCACATCTCATAAGGCGTCTTTTCACTTTCAATAAGTGCTCTACTTGGAGTTCTGTTGACTAAGTATGTTGCAGTTAGGACAGCTTCGCCCCAGAAGATTTTATTTAATTTTGAACCACTTATCATGGCACGGGCCTTTTCAGTAAGAGTTCTTATCATTCGTTCTGAAACCCCATTTTGCTGAGGAGTGTGTGGCACTGTTAGGTGATAAGTAATCCCTTTTTGAACACAAAATTCACGCATGTCATTTGACAAATACTCCCTACCATTGTCAATATACAAATTAACCATCTTGAGATTAAAATGTGCTTCGCTTTTAGCTAAAAAATCTTTAAACATATCAAAAACGTCTGATTTGTTTTTGATTAGATAGGTTACACAATAATGTGTATATTGGTCTACAAAGATTACATAGTAATTTTTTTCATTTATTGTAGACGGTGTAATTGGGCCACAGACATCTGAATGGACTACAAATAAAGGTCTCTTTATATAACTTTTATCTTTAGATTTGTTAAATGGCAACCTAGCTTGCTTGCCATTCAAACAAGATTCACATATTTCTTCGGACCACTTTAAACTATTCAGAAGACTGCTGTCATTGAAAAAATTCTTTCTTTTTATTTCTAATAATTTACCATTACTTATATGACCTAACCTCTCATGCCATAATCGAAAACAATTTTTACTTTGTGCATTAGCTGTATATGCTTGAAATTTAATAACAGGTACATTATTTAACATACCTGTATTCTTGGCCACTATAACCCCGTCTTTGGTTATAGTCACTCCATTCTTGTCAAACTCGATTGACATTTCTGCCTCCTGGAGTCGCTTTACTGATATCAGATTTCCTGCAGCCTCCTTGCAGTATAGGACATCCTCCAAAGTAATATTGTGTCCGTTGAAGAGGCGCACAATTCCCCGCTTTGTAGCGTAGATATATGTGCCTTGCTTGGCCACAGCAATCTTGAGTGGATACTCCAACTCCACACTGTCAACAAACAGCGACTCATCGTTTATTAGATGGTCAGTGGCACCAGAATCAAGGATAAATCCAAGCTTATCCGTATTTGAATTTATTTGATATGTTTTTAACATGAACGCGAAACCGTGCTGCGACGTGGCGACTTGAGCTTGTCTATTTTCTTTATTATTATTATCATTCAATATCTTTTTATAATGATAACAATCTTTCTTTATGTGTCCCTCCTTATGACAGTAATGACATTTTATATTATGTTTTGGTTTTCCCTTAAATGTTTTCTTTGGTTTAGACACCTTATTTTTAAATGCGTTATTTTTGAAATTATTATGATTATTATTATTCGGAACAAATGCCTTCATGACTTTCCTGCTTGTGTCAACACTGTCGTTTTTAATTTTTATTTCATGGTCGAGCAATCTATTTTTGACAAATGCTAGAGTTAAATTTTCTACGGCCAATGTTTCTATTGCTGTGATCACTCCATTATAAGATGATGGCAGCGTAAGCAACAAATGCGAAACTTTGTCCATTTCTTCGATTTTAGCACCCGAAGCTAATAACTCACTAATCAAACCGTCAAAAATATTGAAATGATTCAAGAGCGTCATCTCGCTCGCTAGTTTAAGCGAGAGCAAGCGTTTTCGGACAGACAACTGCGACGCCAAACTTTTGCGTTCATAGATGGCGTCTAAATTCAAGAGAATTTGACGCGCCGAGATGTCGCTTGTTGCGAAATTCAGGAAAGTGTCGCTTAAATATTCAATCAGCGTGCTCTTTGCACAACGCTCTGCTTTTTGCCAAACTTCGTTAGGTATGGCTGGCACCTGATCATCTATTACTTTTAGAACATCCAATTCAGAAAGTAGGGCTCTAATGCGGAACTTCCACACAGAATACTTTTCGCCGTCGAAAGGCTTTATATTTCGTTTGCCCTTTTCCATGCTTCTTCACACACACACACACAAACGCTGCTATATATATGTATGCGAGACACGCTTCACACAAACGCAGCTATAGGAATGTATGTGAGACACGCTTCCACTAAATTTCACAATTGCACAATATTTTTATAAAATTTTATTATTGGGCGTAGCCTGGGCCCATAACCTGTTATAATATTGATCCCTAATAACACAAACGCATAAATCAATTTAAGTTGTTTTATATTTCGATTTTAATTATTATTTTATAAGCTCGTCGACACACGCCACATGCACATCACAAATCAAAAGGAAAGAGAGAGATCAAAGTGTGACCAGATTGTACTTCTTAAAATATACATAATAAGTGTTGTGTAATGTTGTTTTTGAATAAGGAATAAGCATATTCGATAATATGTGACGACTATGGTCAACTTATTTCCACCATTTTGATTTCTTTCTGTCCGCCATTTTTCTATGTATGTAACGACTATGGTCACATTATGTCCACCACTTTGACCTTATTCTGTCCTCCATTTTTCTATGTTTGTAACGACTATGGTCACATTATGTCCATCACTTTGACCTCATTCTGTCCGCCATTTTTCTATGAATGTGACGACAATGGTCAAATTATGTCCACCATTTTGACCTTTTTTGTCCGCTATTTTTCTATGAATTTGACGACAATGGTCAACTTATGTAAACCATTTTGATCTGTTTTTTTCCCCTATTTCTCTATGAGTGTTACGACAATGGTCACATTATGTCCACCACTTTGACCTGTTTCTGTCCCCAATTTTTCTATGAATTTGACGTTTGTGGTCATATTATGACCACCATTTTGACAACTTTCGGGCCGCTGTTTTTCAATAAATGTAAAAAATGGCATTCTGTCTGCCATTTTTCTATTAGTGTGACGACTGTGGTCACATTATGTCCACCATTTTGACCACTTTCGGTTTGTAATTTTTTTATGTATATTACGACTATGGTCACATTATATCCCCCATTTTGACCACTTTATGTCTGCAATTTTTCTATGTTTGTTGCGACTATGGTCACAATATGTCCACCATTTTTACCACATTCTGCCCGCCATTTTACCATGAATGTGACGACAATGCTCACATTAGGTCCACCATTTTGACTTGTTTCTGTCCGACATTTTTCGATAAATGTGACGACTATTGTAACATTATGTCTACCATTTTAACCTCATTCTGTCCGCCATTTCTCCGTGATTGTGACGACAATGGTCACATTATGTGCACCATTTTGACCTCATTCTGACCGCCATATTTCCATGAATGTGACGACAATGGTCACATTATGTCCACCATTTTGACCTCTTTCTGTCCGCCATATTTCTATGTATTTGACGACTATGGTCACATTATGTCCACCAATTTGACCTCTTTCTGTCCGCCATATTTCTATGTATTTAACGACTATGGTCACATTATGTCCACCACTTTGAGCTGTTTCTGTCCGCAATTTTTCTATGAATCTGACGTTTGTGGTCATATTATGACCACCATTTTGACAACTTTCGGTTCGCTGTTTTTCAATAAATATAAAAAAAATGGCATTCTGTCTGCCATTTTTCTATTAGTGTGACGACTATGGTCACATTGTGTCCACCACTTTGACCTCATTCTCTCCGCAATTTTTCCAGGAATGTAACGACAATGGTCACATTATGTCCACCTTTTTGACCTCATTCTGTCAGCCATTTTTTTATGAGTGTGACGACAATGGTCAACTTATGTCCACCATTTTGATTTCTTTCTCTCCGTCATTCTTCTATGTATGTGACGACTATGTTCACATTATGTCCACCACTTTGACCTCATTCTCTCCGCAATTTTTCCAGGAATGTAACGACAATGGTCACATTATGTCCACCTTTTTGACCTCATTCTGTCAGCCATTTTTTTATGAGTGTGACGACAATGGACAACTTATGTCCACCATTTTGATTTCTTTCTCTCCGTCATTCTTCTATGTATGTGACGACTATGTTCACATTATGTCCACCACTTTGACCTCATTCTCTCCGCAATTTTTCCAGGAATGTAACGACAATGGTCACATTATGTCCACCTTTTTGACCTCATTCTGTCAGCCATTTTTTTATGAGTGTGACGACAATGGTCAACTTATGTCCACCATTTTGATTTCTTTCTCTCCGTCATTCTTCTATGTATGTGACGACTATGTTCACATTATGTCCACCACTTTGACCTCATTCTCTCCGCAATTTTTCCAGGAATGTAACGACAATGGTCACATTATGTCCACCTTTTTGACCTCATTCTGTCAGCCATTTTTTTATGAGTGTGACGACAATGGTCACATTATGTCCACAGTTTTGACCTCTTTCTGACCGCCATTTTTCTATGTATAATATGTGACGACTATGGTCAACTTATGTCCACCATTTTGAGTTCTTTCTGTCCGCCATTTTTCTATGTATGTAACGACTATGGTCACATTATGTCCACCACTTTGACCTTATTCTGTCCTCCATTTTTCTATGTTTGTGACGACTATGGTCACATTATGTCCATCACTTTGACCTCATTCTGTCCGCCATTTTTCTATGAATGTGACGACAATGGTCAAATTATGTCCACCATTTTGACCTTTTTTGTCCGCTATTTTTCTATGAATTTGACGACAATGGTCAACTTATGTAAACCATTTTGATCTGTTTTTTCCCCCTATTTCTCTATGAGTGTTACGACAATGGTCACATTATGTCCACCACTTTGACCTGTTTCTGTCCCCAATTTTTCTATGAATTTGACGTTTGTGGTCATATTATGACCACCATTTTGACAACTTTCGGGCCGCTGTTTTTCAATAAATGTAAAAAATGGCATTCTGTCTGCCATTTTTCTATTAGTGTGACGACTGTGGTCACATTATGTCCACCATTTTGACCACTTTCGGTTTGTAATTTTTTTATGTATATTACGACTATGGTCACATTATATCCCCCATTTTGACCACTTTATGTCTGCAATTTTTCTATGTTTTTTGCGACTATGGTCACAATATGTCCACCATTTTTACCACATTCTGCCCGCCATTTTACCATGAATGTGACGACAATGCTCACATTAGGTCCACCATTTTGACTTGTTTCTGTCCGACATTTTTCGATAAATGTGACGACTATTGTAACATTATGTCCACCATTTTAACCTCATTCTGTCCGCCATTTCTCCATGATTGTGACGACAATGGTCACATTATGTGCACCATTTTGACCTCATTCTGACCGCCATATTTCCATGAATGTGACGACAATGGTCACATTATGTCCACCATTTTGACCTCTTTCTGTCCGCCATATTTCTATGTATTTGACGACTATGGTCACATTATGTCCACCAATTTGACCTCTTTCTGTCCGCCATATTTCTATGTATTTAACGACTATGGTCACATTATGTCCACCACTTTGAGCTGTTTCTGTCCGCAATTTTTCTATGAATCTGACGTTTGTGGTCATATTATGACCACCATTTTGACAACTTTCGGTTCGCTGTTTTTCAATAAATATAAAAAAAATGACATTCTGTCTGCCATTTTTCTATTAGTGTGACGACTATGGTCACATTGTGTCCACCACTTTGACCTCACTCTGTCCGCCATTTCTCCATGATTGTGACGACAATGGCCCTTTTATGTCCACCATATTTACCTGTTTTTCTCCCCCACTTTTCTATGAATGTGACGACTATGAAAACATTATATCCACAGTTTTGACCTGTTTCTGTCCGCCATTTTTTCTATGAATGTGACGACTGTGGTCACATTATGTCCACCAATTTGACCTCTTTCTGTCCGCCATATTTCTATGTATTTAACGACTATGGTCACATTATGTCCACCACTTTGAGCTGTTTCTGTCCGCAATTTTTCTATGAATCTGACGTTTGTGGTCATATTATGACCACCATTTTGACAACTTTCGGTTCGCTGTTTTTCAATAAATATAAAAAAAATGACATTCTGTCTGCCATTTTTCTATTAGTGTGACGACTATGGTCACATTGTGTCCACCACTTTGACCTCACTCTGTCCGCCATTTCTCCATGATTGTGACGACAATGGCCCTTTTATGTCCACCATATTTACCTGTTTTTCTCCCCCACTTTTCTATGAATGTGACGACTATGAAAACATTATATCCACAGTTTTGACCTGTTTCTGTCCGCCATTTTTTCTATGAATGTGACGACTGTGGTCACATTATGACCACTTTCGGTCCGCTAGTTTTCTATAAATGTGAAAAATGGCATTCAGTCTGCCATTTTTTTGTAAATGTTACGACTATGGTTACATTATGTCCACCATTTTGACCTCATTCTGTCCGCCATTTTTCCATGATTGTGACGACAATGGTCACGTTATGTCCACCATTTTGACCTCATTTTGCCCGCCATTTTTCCATGAATGTGACGAAAATGGTCACATTTTGTCCACCATTTTGACCTCTTTCTCTCCCTTATTTTTCTATGAATGTGACGACTATGCTCACAATATGTCCACAGTTTTGACCTCTGCCTCTCCGCCATTCTTCTATGTATGTGACGGCTATGTTCACATTATGTCCACCACTTTGACCTCATTCTGTCTGCCATTTTTCTATGAGTTTGACGACAATGGTCACATTATGTCCACAATTTTGACCTCTTTTGTTTCGCTGTTTTTCTATATATAAGACGCCCATTTTTCTTTGAAGGTGACGACAATGGTCACATTATGTCCACCATTTTGACCTCTTTCGGTCCGCTGTTTTTCTACGAATGTGACGACAATGGTCAACTTATGTCCACAATTTTGACCTCTTTTGGTCCGCTGCTTTTCTATATATAAGACGCCTATGGTCACATTATGTCCACCATTTTGACCTCGTTCTGTCCGCCATTTTTCTTTGAAGGTGACGACAATGGTCACATTATGTCCACCATTTTGACCTCTTTCTGTCCGCTATTTTTCTATGTATGTAACGACTATGGTCACATTATGTCCGCCATTTTTCCATGAATGTGACGACAATGGTCACATTATGCCCACCATTTTGACCTCTTTCGGTCTGCTGTTATTCTATGAATGTGACGACAATGGGCAACTTATGTTTACCATTTTGACCTCTTTCTGTCCGCCATTTTTCTATGTATGTAACGACTATGGTCACAATATGTCCACCACTTTGACCTCATTCTCTCCCCCATTTTTCTATGAATGTAAAGACTATGGTCACATTATGTCCACCATTTTGACCTCTTTATGTCCGCAATTTTTCTATGTATGTGACGACTATGGTGTAGCATGTGTACATATGTATATGAATGATATTCAATACATATTGGGCAGCAACACTTAAACTGCCTAAACATAAATAAGGCTACAACACTTTGTTGTTATGCCAATACAAAATACATAAAGCGGCAACTTTGTCGCAGCGCGGCTATCGTCAAGTGCCCAATACACATTTCAAGTGCAGGCGCAATATGATCCGTCTTGAAGAGCGACGACCGCCTAATAGCCGAGTCAGCGTTCTCACGCTTTACCGTATATGTATATACATATGTGCACATACATAACACTCTCTTTCAGCTAGCAACATTTCCGTTGCTTTACATATAAGTTATTATATATATGAAATATGTAAAACGGCTGCACTCGCTGCTTCACAGCGACCAGCTTTAATTTAAGAATTCATTCAAATAAAGATACTTGCCAACGCAAGTACAATCAACAAAACCATATGCGGAGTATCATTGAAGTTCCTTTTACATGGCGACCGTGACTGAGGAGAAAGCTGCAATTATAATACAAATATATATTACAAAAATAAACGGAACAACTGGAACAACAATTAACTAAATGCTGAGTGAGTAGAGTTTGTGTGTGTGATGGGTCGCTGTGGAGTAGTTAAAAAATTAAATAAAGAAATTGCACACATTAAGTGGCAATTATATAACACTCAATAAACAACACCGTGGAAAGCAACTGCAAGACTGCAGGCTAAGATTAACTTTTTACAACACCAATTAAAAGAAATAAAACAAAACCCTACACCACAAACTCACTCAGCTAATATAAAAAACATATCCGACAACCGAATTAACACACCTCCTTCCAGCTGATTACCCTGGACCGCTCTACAGCCCACATTGCAGATCAACGTGCCTGGTAAGGCAATAGTCTGTGCGATGACCAGCACCGGCATCGCCTGAGCTCATAGGCCCCGGACAACAGCAGCAGCACACAAGTGCGAGTGGCAGTCCGCCACTTGTGCCTACGAAGGAGCATCAGCGTGCCATATCCGGCGACGCCCAGCTGATGCGGGATCAACAAGGAGTCTCAAGAAGGATACGAAGATATACACACATCAAATATATACACACACACATATACACATCGCACATGGGCACATCGCAGCAAACTGTGGGAGCGTGGTGGATAGAAGCGGCTGGTGCTTCCGATGTGGTACTGGAGGCCATAAAATCAGAGAGTGTCACAATGAGGCAAAATGTTTTTTCTGCGCTGGTAATGGAATTGGATTTTACCAACTTAATCTAAACCATTGTGAGGCTGCAAGCGATCTGCTCACACAAACAGTGCGTGATATGCGATCCGATGTCGCCATCATTAGCGAGCCATATAGATCCCCAGAAGACGGCTGTTGGTTACAAAGCATTTCGGGAAAAGCGGCGTTATGGTCCTGCGGCAGGCTCCCGCTACGACCAACATTTAGTGCTGCATTTAATCACTTCGTTAGAGCTAAGCTAGCAAATCTTTGGATTTATAGCTGCTACCTTCCACCAAGCCTCAGCCGACAGAGCTTTGCTGCCACTATGGATGAGCTGGTAGAAGACGCCAGAGACCACAAGCCAACGGTGATAGCAGCCGATTTCAATGCTTGGGCGCAGGAATGGGGAGCGAAATCTCCAGAACCAGCAGCTCGGACGCCATTGTAAAGGGATACGCACTGCTAGAAGCCTTTGCAACGTTGGACGTGGTTCTTCTTAACCACGGCAATGTAAATACATTTAACCGGGGAGGTGCGGGATCAGTTATTGATTTAACGTTCGTCACGAGCTCACTGTCACCCATGGCTACTTGGAACCTGTGTAACCACTACACTGCCAGTGACCATGAAGCTCTGTTGTTTTCAATAGCCGATAGAAGTCGCTTACATATCAACCAGCCTGCAAGGAGATTATCCTATCGAGTGGAATCACTCCGGGTGCCAAATTTTGTAACTGCGATGAGGAGCTTGGAGATTTCAGGTTCAGCGCAACAGATGGCAAACCAGCTTTCAAGTCATATACTACTCGCATGCGATGCTAGTATGAGCCGCAAAAAGCCATTTAGGGGCAACCAGTCGCCGACTTATTGGTGGACCAATGCGATTTCTAAGACTAGAAGCATCTGTCTTTCTGCCAGGAGGAGTTCAGCGGCCCGTAAAAGAAATGCCAGCAATTGGCCAGAGTTGCATGCATTTTACAGCGCAGTTAGAAGAAATCTGAAATCAGTTGAGCAAACGGGAATGTTTCCTGCAACTATGCGATTCAGCCGACCATGACCCGTGGGGAAGAGCATATAAGACGGTTGTAAAACGCATACATGCCAACAAATCTGAGGCGCCTTCTGACCCAGTGCAACGGAAAGCAATTGTAGAAGCCTTATTCCCATCTGGTCCCCACACTTTGCCGATGGACGATGCGTCCCGAGCCCCATTTGTGGTACACCCAGTTTCGGCGGATGAGCTGCTCTCTATAGCCCGACAGATGAGCACCAACAAGGCTCCTGGCCCTGACGGCATCCCAAACCGTGCCGTTAAACTTGCGATATCCAGCAACCCACTTGCTTTCACGTCAACTTACACACAGTGCCTCCAAGAAGGAATTTTTCCAGAGCAATGGAAAATCCAACATCTTGCGCTGATTGCAAAACCAGGTAAGCCACCTGATGTTCCCTCCTCGTATCGTCCGATCTGCCTTATCGATACGTTGGGGAAAGTGCTGGAGCATATAATATGCACTCGCCTTGAAAGAGCGATCGACGAGGCTGGTGGTCTTTCCCCTAACCAATTTGGTTTCAGAAAAGGCAAGTCAACGGTGGACGCTATAGACAAGGTGGTCAGGATTGCGGCAGAAGCAGCAGAGGGATCTCGATGGAAGGGTGGCAAAAAGGAATACTGCCTGATTGTCACTCTAGACATTAAGAACGCCTTCAACTCAGTTAGATGGGACAGTATTATTAACGCAATGCGTCGGCTGCAAATACCCCCATACCTCGAGGAGATCATCCGTTGCTACTTCAAGGGCAGACTGCTAATATACGATACGACGTCCGGTACTTCGCATGTACCCCGTATCAGCAGGCGTTCCACAAGGATCAGTGATGGCCCCCTGCTCTGGAATATCGTCTACGGTGGAGTTATGAGGTTAACGCTACCACAAGGCTGCCAGCTAACGTGCTACGCTGACGATGTGGCACTCACAGTGGTAGGCAAGCGTCTGAATGCGGTGGAGAATACTTGCAGTGTGGCTGTACAGGTAATCTCCAATTGGCTATTGACGGTTGGACTTGAGCTAGCTGCCAATAAAACGGAAGCAGTTCTGGTGAGTACCAGGGCTGTGGTTGAGATTGCACACATCCGAGTGGGAGCACAGATCATATCGTCATAAAGAGCCATCCGTTATCTTGGCGTTATGATCGACACCAGACTGTGCTTCCGTGAACACCTCTCCTACGTGCAGGAGAAAGCTGCCAACACTAGCCGTGCCCTGTTCCGCATCATGCTCAACACCCGGGGACCCAGGCAGGAGAGACGGATATTGCTGACTAGCGTCGTCCGCTCTGTAGTAACATACGCTGCAGCAATCTGGGCTGACGGCATAAAGAAAACTAGCTACGCCAGGGGCGTCAAATCCATACACCGCCTATGTGCGTTAAGAATATGCAGTGGTTTTCGCACTATTTCGGATGAGGCAGCACTAGTGCTAGCAGGAGTAATTCCAATAGAACTTCTGGTGGTGGAGGAGAAGTCTGTGGCAGATGCCATCCGTGCCGGCACTGATAAGAAGGAAGCGCGCAAAATGGCTAGAGAGGTGAGCTATAGGGAATGGCAAGGCCGCTGGGATATCTCAGAGAAGGGTCGGTGGACACACCGTCTCATCCCAGATATTAAACGCTGGCTTCACAGAAAGCACGGGACAGTCAATTTTTATACGACGCAGCTTATTACTGGTCACGGCTGTTTTGCGCAATATCTGCACAGATTTGGCCACGAAACATCACCACTATGTAGGTGGTGCGAAAATGTTACGGAGGATGCTGAACACATCATTTTTGTCTGCGAACGTTTTAATAGCTTGAGAACCATCCTGTGGCAATCTGCTGGTCGTGTCCTCACACCCAGCAGCCTGGTGGACACTATGCTCAGTGACGCTGTATTTTGGACGGCTTTTAACAATTTTGCTGCCGTTACCATGAAGGAGCTCCGTAGGTGCGAGCGTCTAAGGAGGGAGGCAGCATAAGGAGTTCCATCGACCCTGCGAAGCAATGCTTTGCGGCCGTCCCGCAGGGTAGCGGAATTTCTTATGTTTAATTTAATTTATTGTTGTTTAGCTTTTAGTCATTGTTAATAAAGAATTAAAAAAAAAAAAAAAACACATATACACACACACACATATAGGAGACACACAGTTGATAGTTCAGAGTTCACACGCGTATACTTTTCCTTCGTCGTTTTGGTGCAGTTTTTCCAAGTGTACCTGTCGGAAAATTTTAAATACGCTTAAGAGGTGCTCCACTGGACTGCTAGCTACGTACCAAAAGTGGAGGATCACAGCCGGACAGGCCGCTTCGGACAAGTTTGCAATTTATAGGTTGCAAACCATCACGCAGCGTCAGGGGGTGAGGGAGGGGGGCCTGCTGGTGAGTGCCTTTCTCGCCCGCCTTTTGGGCTGTCAACGTTTGTTTTCCCGCACGACAAACTTTTTCTTCGCTGCTTAGAAGCTAGTGCTGGAAAACGGCGACTAGCGCTGCTCAGCTGTTCAAAGGTTGCCGGACCGATCGCGGCGGCTGAAAGTGGAGCCATAGCAACCAGCTTATTTCCAGGAAGCAAACTCTAGCGCTTCCCTTGTTTGGCGCTACAAACTTTTGGCGCTGCAAACCTTTTGGCGCTTTGAATATTTTGGCGCCTTGATCTTTCGATCGTTAGAACTTCAAAATCAAAATCAAAACCGCCGCTAAGCTTAAAACTCATCTTTTAATTTAACGTAAATTTGTGTAAATTAATTAACGAGCAACTTTTAATTTACAAATTAATATTAAATTAAAATAAAAAGATAAACTGGCAAATCATGCCAAATCTAGGCAGGGGACGAGGAGCCAAGCCTCCCTAGATGTGGATATAACCGACTGATTGAAAAAAGGAGAAGAAGACGACGTAGCACCACAGGCGTTCGCAAAATCGAACAAAATGCTCAGGTCGCCACAAATTCAGGAGATTGCACCCAAATCGGCCCCACCAAAGTTGGCAGATAACGTGTTTATCTTCGAGACAGCAAATGAGTCGGATACGCCTAAAAGAAGCAGGGACCAGGATCTGGATAGCACAAGGAGCCCGCAGCGGGACACGCCCCACAAGAAACCCAAGCTCACACCTAGTGAGCTCATGAGCGAGCTCGGCCGCTTAGTCAACGACATCATTTTCCAGATCGATGTCAAAGAAGAAGCTTCAGCGAATAAATGCTATACAGGAGGAGGTGAGCCATCACTTGTAGCGCGAGTCATCAGCAACAAACTTAAATGTTTTGTGTACCAGCTGCAAACTTGTTGCATATCAAAACGATGTGTCGTATGCGGCGGTGGCCAAAGGGCCAGTTATTACGGAGGCTGAACAGGAGCTGCTTCTGTCTTCATCACGGCAAAAGCAGAAGGCCAAGAAGAATGCTGTCTGCGTTTCCCCTATTACAGAGCCAACTCGCTCAGAGATCACTCCGTGGCAGAAAGTTGAGAAGCGCGTCAAATTACCACCCATTCGCCGGAGCCGTGCAGATGCAGTCATGATCCGCTGCAAGGATAAAGAATTATATTCTGATGTCCTAAAAACAGTCAAGGATGATGGATCGTTGCAGGAGTTCAAGGAGTTGGTGTCCGGCATAAGGCGTACTGCCGCTGGCGAAGTTCTGCTGAACTTGACGAAGGTAGCAGACGAGAGCACTTTTAAGCTACAAAAGGCAATACAAGACGTCCTGGGGGACAGGGCGGAGGTAAAAGCTCTTGGTGATAAAGTCACTCTGGAAGTTCGCGGCATAGCCGAGGGAACAACATGTGAAGAAGTGTTCGAGTCAGTTTTCAGTGTGGTGGACTGCAATCTAACTACCGAAGCAAAACCGAAGCTACGTCAAGGATATAACGGTACGTTGATAGCTACAATAATTTTGCCAAGGAATGTAGCTGAACAGCTGTTAAAGCTTGGAAAAATTCGCATTGGTTGGCCAGTTTGTCGTTTGAGACAGGAGATGCTATAAATGTCTCGATTTTGGACACATCGCGTCAAGATGTAGAAGCAAGCATGATGTTTCGAAGCTCTGCTTTATCTGTGGATCAGCTGACCATACAGCAAAAGTATGCACATCAAAGCCTGCCTGCATACTTTGTACGAGAGCCGGAGGAAACGCCGCAGATCATGCGTCAAACAGCCGTAAATGCCCAGCATACATGGAAGCGGTGAGAAAAATGAGATTATGAAGTTCCTACAGATTAACTTGAATCACTGTAGAGCGGCGCAGGAACTGCTGCATCAAACGGTGGCTGAACGAAATATCGACATTGCCATTATTAGCGAACCATACAAGCTCATTGACTCGAATAAGTATGTCAGCAACACGACCAACTCTGCATCAGTTTGGGCATGCTCTAGTGAGCCTTTCTTCTTGGACAACGTGAGTTCTGGTGCGGGTTATGTAAGAACCTTTTTCAGAGGGATCTGGGTGTATAGTTGCTACATGCCGCCTAGATGGAGCATACAAGAATAAGGAAACGCAATAGACGAATTAGTGGAAGACGTACGCACACATACACCATCGATAGTAGCTGGTGATTTCAACGCGTGGGCAACCGAGTGGCATTCACGTTTCACGAATGCAAGAGGAGAACTCCTGCTAGAGGCGTTTGGAGTCCTAAACCTGATACTAGTAAATGAAGGTTCCAAAAACACGTACAGAAAAGGACAAGCAGCATCAATCGTGGACTTGACTTTCGCCTCGCCTCAGCTAGCCCGCTCGATGAGTTGGCACGTCAGCGATCTCTACACGGCAAGTGACCACATGGCTATTCACAGGACTCATCTGTCATCGGCAAGACGATTTAAAGTTAAGACCCTCAACACTCCAATTTTCCGGGAGAAGCTTGCCAACATGAGTATTAGCGGAAACGGCGAGAGGATGGCGGAAATGGCTATGGAGGCACTACATCAGGCTTGTGAGGCCAGCATGTCGAAGGGAAGAATAAGCAGTCGTCACAAATCTGTTTATTGGTGGAATCCCGAGATAGCGGAACTGAGAACGGAATGCAACAGAGCCCGACGAATACACACGAGCGGCCCGCGGTTCAGCATCAAGTGAACTTCTGCAAGTCGAATTCAAGTCCAAACGTCGAGCTTTTTACAAGGCCATTCGTTCCAGCAAAAAAAGTTGTTTTCGCTTACTCTGTGACGAAGCAGACCGGGATCCCTGGGGCCAGGCGTACAAAATCGTTATGAAAAAACTCAATGGCTTTCGGAATTGCGCCCCCACGGACCAGACTAAACTGGACGAAATAGTTCGCTTCCTATTTCCTACCCACCCGGCGAGGCAGCTGTTACCCGTACCAGCATCGCAGCATAGCCTAAACGTGGAGCGGATATCCTCAGAGGAGGTTCTTGAGCTGGCGAGGAAGATTCCCGACGACAAAGCACCTGGGCCAGATGGTATCCCGAATAGGGCGGTCAAACTCGCGGTGTCGTTGCCCGCATCGATTTTTGCAAAGATTTTTTCTACTTGCCTTTTGGAGGGAATTTTTCCCAGATGCTGGAAGTCACAAAAACTTCTCCTTCTTCCAAAGCCTGGAAAAGCACCCGTAGATCCAGCTGCCTATAGACCAATTTGTCTACTGGACTCAGTGGGCAAGTTATTTGAAAAAATCATTTGCATCAGATTGCAATCGGCTATACAGCGTAATGGGGATCTCTCACAACGTCAATTTGGTTTTCGCAAGGCGCGGTCCACCATTGATGCCATCATGCTGGTGAAGAAGCTCGCTACAGACGCAATCGAGGGAACCAGATGGAAAGGAGGTTCCAAGAAGTATTGCCTTGTCATAACGCTTAATATCAGAAACGCGTGGTGAAGTGGTTCAGCATCATCGACGCTTTACAAACCTTTTAGATTCCGGAGTATCTCATCAGGATAATCAGCGATTACTTAAACGATCGTACACTCGAGTTCGACACAGACGCCGGCGTAGGAACATATAATGTCACAGCAGGAGTTCCACAGGGTTCCATTCTGGGCCCGACTCTGTGGAACATAATGTACGATGGAATTTTACGACTGGAATTTCCGACCGACGTGGAAATTGTTGGTTTTGCTGACGACATAGCCATAATCGTGGTGGCTAAAAACCTGCAAGATGCCGAGGAACGGGAAGTGGAGGCAATCAAGAGAGTCCGCTGCTGGCTGGGCGAGGTTGGTCTCCAATTAGCTGAGCAGAAGACTGAAGCTGTCCTCATAAGCAGCAGAAAAGAGGTCGAAAAAGCCACACTGTTGCTCGAAGGTGCCACAATCATCTCCAAACGGTCGATTAGGTACCTTGGAGTTCACATGGACACTCGACTCTCTTTTAGAGAGCACCTGATGTACACGCACCAGAGGGCAGCGCTGGTCAACATGCGTCTTACTAGGATGATGTCAAACCATAGTGGAGTTAGATTCAGCCGCAAACAGCTGCTCAGCAGTGTACTAAAATCCACCATTACATACGCAGCTCCGGTCTGGGCAGAGGCGGTTAATACTCCTTCGTACTTCAAGGGCATCGAGTCGACGTACAGGATGAGTGCCTTAAGAGTCTGCAGTGCATTTTGGACGGTTTCAGGTGAGGCGGCTTTACTAATCGCAGGTATGGTCCCGATAAAAATTCTTGTTCAAGAATTAAGCTGCGTATATAAGTCAAAGGCGAACGCTGCAGACAAAAGGAGCCTGACCCAAATTAAAGAAGATGCTCGCAATGCGAGTCTTATCAAGTGGCAACATAGCTGGGAGTGCACGTCATCCGGGCGCTGGACAGCTAGACTCATCCCAATGGTAGAACCATGGATAAACCGGAAGCACGGTGAGATAAACTTTCATCTGACGCAAATCTTGAGCGGACACGGATGCTTCAGATACTATCTGAACAAGTTCGGACACGACGCGAGCCCGCTATGCCCATCTTGTGGAGTTACGGAAGACGCCGAGCACATATTGACCACGTGCCCCCGGTTTGAGTACGAGAGGCAGTTGGTCGAAAACGAAATTGGCGACGTTGTCGACACGAGTACATTATGTTCCCACATGCTGAGGAGCCCAAGTATTTGGTCGGCAGTTTCATGCTTCGCCAAGGTGGTCATGGACAAATTAAGGAGTCTGGAGGAGGAAGGAGTCGCCAGACGCAGATGACGGGCCAATAAAGCCATAAACCGGATCTGTGAAACGTCAGTCCCGCAGCTCCGGTTTTCGGAAGGCATATACCAGCTAACTTCTCTTCTACCGTCACTTTCTTTCTTTACTTCATACTCAGTCTTGTAAATACTTTCTATTTTTCCCTATATAGTCTACTCTTTAATAAACAATGAATTAAAAAAAACACACTCACACATATACACACATATAACACAAAAAAAAATGTATAATATATATATATAAGAAAAATTTTGTAAAATTGAGCGAAACATCTTTTGCCCAATTAGCAGTGAGGCCCATAAAGCCACACTAAATACTAGGCAGGTTATTATGTAAAAATTTTATACACGTCTCTGGCACTGGGTATTCTACCCAGTAGCAATAATAAAAAAAATTTTCAAAGAATTTTAAAAAATGTTCATACTTTTCAATAAAAAGAAAAATAAAAACAAATTAAAATCAAATAACGAAATTTTCAATTCAATTAATTAGAAAATTTTTATGAGGATAAACCTAACTTTCGTATGCAAGCCATACAAATTTTAACTAAGTTCAGGGAATTAATAACAATCGGGTATTTTGAAGAAGTTTATATGGAAACATATGATCTTGAATTCCATAGATAATGAATACACAAACTAATGATCGATACTAGAGAATTCAAAAAGATAAGCCGACCAGAGGGTCCGACTGCAGAATACCCTGTGGGAGTTATGTTAATTACACGAACTATTTAGCGAATAAATTTATAAGATCGTAATGAAAATTACGTTTTATATTGATTTATATTGTAGCAAATCGTTACAATTAGAATTACACGCCAGCACATTCGAAGCTCTCGCAACGAACTAAAGAGTCACAAAGATGCGTGGGAACATTGACAAACCTGCATAGGCGTAGCCAATAAAGATCAGAAGGGTTCATTTCTGTATGAATATTAAAATCTCCTAATTAAAATTGGTGGCTACGCCTTTGTGTTTGACACGTGTCAGGCGAATCGCAATGAGAGCGCGAGAGCCAGAGAGCGAAGAAGATTGCACAGTGCAATTGCAATAGCAATAGAGGGATGAACCAATACATTTATGAAATAGATACCAATACATATAGGATTGTTCGTATATATGTAAGGTGCGTGTAGGCGTAACGTATTTTGTTGTTGTCTGTTTTGCCCATTGGCAAACCAACAAAAAACAGGCGTTATTGGCGTAATAAATATCTTAATAACTTCCGTATTTATTATCCGATCTTGATCAATTTTTCACGATGCATCCATATTCGACCAAGTATTGTTCGTGCCGAAAGGGGTGGGGGGGGGGGGTTGGTATCAAAAAATTTGAAATAAACTTGATCTGCGTGCAAATATAAGAAGTCTTCAAACCAAATTTGGTGCTCTTAGGTCTTACCGTCTCTGAGATCTCGTTGTTCACACGGACATACAGACGGACCAACGGACAGACGGACCGACGGACAGACGGACATGGCTATATCGACTAAGCTCGTCGCCCTGATCAAGAACATATATACTTCGTGAGGTCTGCCACGCTGCCTTCTGCCTGTTATATACTTTTATTTTTTGAACAAACTTAATATACCCACAGGGTATACAAATAAGCTCTCACCCAATATGGGTCTAGTAGACGTTAAGTCAGTGGATTCCACTGCTAATGTTATAAATAAGGTAGAGTCAAACACTATAGACTTAGAATTAACAAATATACTGCTGATAATCATAGTTGTTATAATGTGTGCAAATTGTTTTTACAAGCTATATGAGCTGCATAAGAAATGCCTAAAGAAAAGATACATGAGCCAAGCAAATGACTTGGACAAAATATAAATTTGCACACCACAAACAGCAATGATTTGTCACAGTTGATCGTTATAATTCTAATAACACGAAATAAATAAGTAAACTACTAATAACAAAATATAATTCCTTACCCAGATAGCTTATCTCTATTACACGTAGGTTCGATAAGACAAGCATAACCTAAACCTAACAGTCCCTTCTATTTTGAATAGTCCGGTAAACTTTGAACTTGATGAAAATCAAGAAGTTCAGTCTAAGGTTATTCAATTAGAAGAAGAAGATTTAACAAATCTAACAATCCCTGCTGTTATCACACTAGATTCCCAAGATATTTTATCTGAAAGTGAGGAAAGTGCTGATAACAGCCTAATAATGGTTGACACAGCCGCTGCCCAGAGGGCATATATTAGGGAAATTGCACAAGCAGTCCCAGAATTTGACGGAAAAAAAAACCGTCTTGAAAAATTCTTAACGGCATTAAGACTTGTCAACCTCACAAAAGGGACATATGAGGCAATTGCCATAGAATTGATTAAATCAAAAACAACGGGCACAACACTCAATAAGATAAAAATGAAACCACAGTTGTTGGAATCATATTAAAATTACAAGCCGTAGTTGTCGGTGAAACACCTGCCAACATAAAGACAAAAATGGACACTTTGACGCAGAAAGGCAAAACAGCCACTCGTTTTACAAATGAGTTAGAAAATCTGCGACAGCTTCTTGAAGCTGCTTATATTGACCAAGGCATACCATCTGAAAATGCTGACATGCTCAGCACTACAGAAGCCGTTAGCACAATGATTAGTAAAACTAGTCACGAAAGTGTTAAAACCGTTTTGGAGTCTGGTATTTTCACTACCATGGATGCTGCCGTTAGTGCATACATCCGTACTAGTACAAGACTTACTGGTAGTGTGAATACAGTTATGTACTTTAAAGGAGGGAATAACAACAACCGCGGTAGTAACAATCGTGGTAACTATCGTGGTAGAGGCAATGGTAACCACCAAAACAGAGGAAATAATCAAAATAATAACTACGGTAATCAAAACAACAATTATCGTAGAGGCCGAGGAAATGGAAACCACAATTCCAACCGAGGCCGAAATAACAATAATAATAATAACACAAATTAGAGTAACCCAAAATAATCAGGGAAACTCCCAACAACCCTCAGATATTCAGCAGTAGGAAACTATGCGGTTCAAACTTGTATTCTTAATAGTACTGGTGCAGACATATCTTTGTTAAAAGAAAATTCTGATGTCTTTCATGATATCCAAGTAAATAAGAAAATAAATATTCAAGGCATAGGCCAAGATATAATACAGTCGAAAGGACTGATTTCAATGGAGATACAGACAAATAAATACATAATTCCACACGATTTTCACTTAGTAGATTTGCATTTCGCAATACCTTGTGATGGAATTATAGGCATTGATTTCATTAAGAAATTCAATTGCTTAGATTGTTAGATTTCAAACCTAGTGAAGATCATAATGAGACCAAATAATTTAAAATTTCCAATTTATGTTCCAATAACATACCGCTCTGGTACCAACTCCATAATTCTACCAGCAAGATCCCAAGTAGTCCGAAAAATTTACCTATCATCGAATGAAGATAGTGTATTAATTCCTAATCAGGAAATTGAAAAAGGCATTTATGTTGCTAATACAGTTGCATCTACCAAAAATGAATTTGTCCGATTGTTAAATACAACTAATAAAGATCAACTTGTAAACATTAACGAACTAAATTATGAATCACTTTCGAACTATGACATAGTTCAAAACAATTCCATTAATAGAGAAAAAACTGTCTTATCTAAATTAATAAAAAAATTTCCACAACAATTTAAGACACAATTAACAGATATATGCACCCAGTATAGTGACGTATTCGGACTCGAAACCGAACCGATCACTACCAATAACTTTTACAAACAAAAGCTAAGATTGAAGGATGATGAACCATCATACATAAAAAATGGTCACATTATATCCACCACTTTGACCTCATTCTGCCCGCCATTTTCCAGGAATGTGACGACAATGGTCACATTATGTCCAGAATTTTGACCATTTTTGGTCCGCTGTTTTTCTATATATAAGACGCCTATGGTCACATTATGTCCACCATTTTGACATCGTTCTGTCCGCCATTTTTCTATGTATGTAACGACTATGGTCACATTATGTCCACCACTTTGACCTCATTCTGTCCGCCATTTTTCCATGAATGTGACGACAATGGTTACATTATGCCCACCATTTTGACCTCTTTGGGTCCGCTGTTAACTTATGAATGTGACGACACTGGTCAACTTATGTCCACCATTTTGACCTCTTTCTGTCCGCAATTTTTCTATGTATGTAACGACTATGGTCACAATATGTCCACCACTTTGACCTCATTCTCTCCCCCATTTTTCTATGAATGTAACGACTATGGTCACATTATGTCCACCATTTTGACCTGTTTATGTCCGAAATTTTTCTATGTATGTGACGACTATTGTGTAGCATGTGTACATATGTATATGAATTATATTCAATACATATTGGGCAGCAACACTTAAACAAAACCATATGCGGAGTATCATTGAAGTTCCTTTTACATGGCGACCGTGACTGAGGAGAAAGCTGCAATTATAATACAAATATATATTACAAAAATAAACGGAACAACTGGAACAACAATTAACTAAAAGCTGAGTGAGTAGAGTTTTGATGGGTCGCTGTGGAGTAGTTAAAAAATTAAATAAAGAAATTGCACACATTAAGTGGCAATTATATAACACTCAATAAACAACACCGTGGAAAGCAACTGCAAGACTGCAGGCTAAGATTAACTTTTTACAACACCAATTAAAAGAAATAAAACAAAACCCTACACCACAAACTCACTCAGCTAATATAAAAAACATATCCGACAACCGAATTAACACACCTCCTTCCAGAGTAATATTACCGCAGTACGTCGAGCGCTGTCCAGCTGATTACCCTGGACCGCTCTACAGCCCACATTGCAGATCAACGTGCCTGGTAAGGCAATAGTCTGTGCGATGACCAGCACCGGCATCGCCTGAGCTCATAGGCCCCGGACAACAGCAGCAGCACACAAGTGCGAGTGGCAGTCCGCCACTTGTGCCTACGAAGGAGCATCAGCGTGCCATATCCGGCGACGCCCAGCTGATGCGGGATCAACAAGGAGTCTCAAGAAGGATACGAAGATATACACACATCAAATATATACACACACACATATACACACACACACATATAGGAGACACACAGTTAATAGTTTAGAGTTCACACGCGTATACTTTTCTTTCGTCGTTTTGGTGCAGTTTTTCCAAGTGTACCTGTCGGAAAATTTTAAATACGCTTAAGAGGTGCTCCACTGGACTGCTAGCTACGTACCAAAAGTGGAGGATCACAGCCGGACAGGCCGCTTCGGACAAGTTTGCAATTTATAGGTTGCAAACCATCACGCAGCGTCAGGGGGTGAGAGAGGGGAGGCCTGCTGGTGAGTGCCTTTCTCCATCCTGCTTTCTAGCGTTTTTCGCCCGCCTTTTGGGCTGTCAACGTTTGTTTTCCCGCACGACAAACTTTTTTCTTCGCTGCTTATAAGCTAGTGCTGGAAAAGGTTGCCGGACCGATCGCGGCGGCTGAAAGTGGAGCCATAGCAACCAGCTTATTTCCAGGAAGCAAACTCTGGCGCTTCCCTTTTTTGGCGCTACAAACTTTTGGCGCTGCAAACCTTTTGGCGCTTTGAATATTTTGGCGCCTTGATCTTTCGATCGTTAGAACTTCAAAATCAAAATCAAAACCGCCGCTAAGCTTAAAACTCATCTTTTAATTTAACGTAAATTTGTGTAAATTAATTAACGAGCAACTTTTAATTTACAAATTAATATTAAATTAAAATAAAAAATGCAGCTACAGTGGAGCAAGCTCGACAGTAGGAGACCCAGTACTTTTGAGTACAAAGCGTTTGTTCTTGAATGTTGCGTTCCATGCAATAGATGGCGCCACTACGAAATAAGTTAACACAGAGGTCGCTAGCTACTCTTCTTCTTCATTTTGCCCGTAACATTGTTAGTTGAATAACTTCCGCGTTTATCATCCGATTGGAATGAAATTTTCTGGACAGGTTTGGACCATAGTGTTTACTATATGTACCAAAAATCAAGGTGTTAGCATTAAAGGGGCTCTTGTAATTCGACATGAAATTTTGAATGAAGATAGTGTATTAATTCCTAATCAGGAAATTGAAAAAGGCATTTATGTTGCTAATACAGTTGCATCTACCAAAAATGAATTTGTCCGATTGTTAAATACAACTAATAAAGATCAACTTGTAAACATTAACGAACTAAATTATGAATCACTTTCGAACTATGACATAGTTCAAAACAATTCCATTAATAGAGAAAAAACTGTCTTATCTAAATTAATAAAAAAATTTCCACAACAATTTAAGACACAATTAACAGATATATGCACCCAGTATAGTGACGTATTCGGACTCGAAACCGAACCGATCACTACCAATAACTTTTACAAACAAAAGCTAAGATTGAAGGATGATGAACCATCATACATAAAAAATGGTCACATTATATCCACCACTTTGACCTCATTCTGCCCGCCATTTTTCCAGGAATGTGACGACAATGGTCACATTATGTCCACCATTTTGACCTCATTCTGTCTGCCATTTTTCTATGAGTTTGACGACAATGGTCACATTATGTCCACAATTTTGACCTCTTTTGGTCCGCTGTTTTTCTATATATAAGACGCCTATGGTCACATTATGACCACCAATTTGACCACTTTCGGTCCGCTGTTTTTCAATAAATGTGAAAAAGAGCATTCTGTCTGCCATTTTTCCATGAATGTGACGAAAATGGTCACTTTATGTCGACCATTTTGACCTCATTCTGTCCGCCATTTTTCCATGAATGTGACGACAATGCTCACATAAGGTCCACCATTTTGTCTTGTTTCTATCCGCCACTTTTCGATGAATGTGACGACTATGGTCACATTATGTCCACCACTTTGACCTCACTCTGTCCGCCATTTTTCCATGAATGTGACGACAATGGTCACATTATGCCCACCATTTTGACTAATTTCGGTCCGCTGTTTTTCTATGAATGTGACGACAATGGTCAACTAATGTCCAACATTTTAACCACTTTTGGTCCCCAATTTTTCTATGTATGTGACGACAATGGTCACATTATGTACACCATTTTGACCTTTTCGGCCCGCTATTTTTCAATAAATGTGACGACAATGGTCACAATATGTCCACCATTTTCACCTCTTCCTGTCCGCCATATTTCTATGAATGTGACGACAATGGTCACATTATGCCCACCATTTTGACTAATTTCGGTCCGCTGTTTTTCTATGAATGTGACGACAATGGTCAACTTATGTCCAACATTTTAACCACTTTTGGTCCCCAATTTTTCTATGTATGTGACGACTATGGTCACAATATGTCCAAAATTTTGACCTCATTCCGTCCTCCATTTTTCCATGAATATGACGCCAATGGTCACATTATGTCCACCATTTTGACCTCTTTTTCTCCCATTTTTCTATGAATGTGACGACTGTGGTCACATTATGTCCACCATTTTGAACACTTTTGGTTTGCCATTTTTCTATGTATGTAACGACTATGGTCACATTATGTCCACCTTATTGACTTCTTTATCGTCCGCACTTTTTCTATGTTTGTGACGACTATGGTCACAATGTCCACAATTTTGACCTCACTCTGTCCGCCATTTTTCCATGAATGTGACGACAATGGTCACATTTTGCCCACCATTTTGACCAATTTCGGTCCGCTGTTTTTCTATGAATGTGACGACAATGGTCAACTTATGTCCACCATTTTGACCTCTTTCTGTCCGGCATTTTTCTATGTAAGTAACGACTATGGTCACATTATGTCCACCACTTTGACCTCATTCTGCCCGCCATTTTTCCAATGAATGTGACGAAAATGGTCACATTTTGTCCACCATTTTGACCTCTTTCTCTCCCTTTTTTTCTATGAATGTGACGACTATGGTCACAATATGTCCACAGTTTTGACCTCTACCTCTACGCTATTCTTCTTGTATGTGACGGCTATGTTCACATTATGTCCACCACTTTGACCTCATTCTGTCTGCCATTTTTTTATGAGTTTGACGACAATGGTCACATTATGTCCACAATTTTGACCTCTTTTGGTCCGCTGTTTTTCTAAATATAAGACGCCTATGGTCACATTATGTCCACCATTTTGAACTCGTTCTGTCCGCCATTTTTCTTTGAAGGTGACGACAATGGTCACATTATGTCCACCATTTTGACCTCTTTTGGTCCGCTGTTTTTCTATGAACTTGACGACAATGGTCAGCTTATGTCCACCATTTTGACCTCTTTCTGTCCGGCATTTTTCCAGGAATGTGACGACAATGTTCACATTATGTCCACCACTTTGACCTCATTCTGTCTGCCATTTTTCTATGAGTTTGACGACAATGGTCACATTATGTCCACAATTTTGACCTCTTTTGGTCCGCTGTTTTTCTATATATAAGACGCCTATCGTCACATTATGTCCACCATTTTGACCTCATTCTGCCGCCATTTTTCCATGAATGTGACGAAAATGGTCACATTTTGTCCACCATTTTGACCTCTTTCGCTCCCCTTTTTTTCTATGAATGTGACGACTATGGTCACAATATGTCCACAGTTTTTACCTCTACCTCTACGCCATTCTTCTATGTATGTGACGGCTATGTTCACATTATGTCCACCACTTTGACCTCATTCTGTCTGCCATTTTTTTTATGAGTTTGACGACAATGGTCACATTATGTCCACCATTTTGAACTCTTTCGGTCCGCTGTTTTTCTATGAATGTGATGACAATGGTCAAACTTTGCCCACCATTTTGACCTCTTTTGGTCCGCTGTTTTTCTATGAATGTGACGACAATGGTCAACTTATGTCCACCACTTTGACCTCTTTCTGTCCGGCATTTTTCTATATATGTAACGACTATGGTCACATTATGTCCACCACTTTGACCTCATTCTGCCCGCCATTTTTCCATGAATGTGACGACAATGGTCACATTATGCCCAGAATTTTGACCTCTTTTGGTCCGCTGTTTTTCTAAATATAAGACGCCTATGGTCACATTATGTCCACCATTTTGACCTCGTTCTGTCCGCCATTTTTCTATGTATGTAACGACTATGGTCACATTATGTCCACCACTTTGACCTCATTCTGTCCGCCATTTTTCCATGAATGTGACGACAATGGTCACATTATGTCCAGAATTTTGACCATTTTTGGTCCGCTGTTTTTCTATATATAAGACGCCTATGGTCACATTATGTCCACCATTTTGACCTCGTTCTGTCCGCCATTTTTCTATGTATGTAACGACTATGGTCACATTATGTCCACCACTTTGACCTCATTCTGTCCGCCATTTTTCCATGAATGTGACGACAATGGTTACATTATGCCCACCATTTTGACCTCTTTGGGTCCGCTGTTAACTTATGAATGTGACGACACTGGTCAACTTATGTCCACCATTTTGACCTCTTTCTGTCCGCAATTTTTCTATGTATGTAACGACTATGGTCACAATATGTCCACCACTTTGACCTCATTCTCTCCCCCATTTTTCTATGAATGTAACGACTATTGTGTAGCATGTGTACATATGTATATGAATTATATTCAATACATATTGGGCAGCAACACTTAAACAAAACCATATGCGGAGTATCATTGAAGTTCCTTTTACATGGCGACCGTGACTGAGGAGAAAGCTGCAATTATAATACAAATATATATTACAAAAATAAACGGAACAACTGGAACAACAATTAACTAAAAGCTGAGTGAGTAGAGTTTTGTGTGTGTGATGGGTCGCTGTGGAGTAGTTAAAAAATTAAATAAAGAAATTGCACACATTAAGTGGCAATTATATAACACTCAATAAACAACACCGTGGAAAGCAACTGCAAGACTGCAGGCTAAGATTAACTTTTTACAACACCAATTAAAAGAAATAAAACAAAACCCTACACCACAAACTCACTCAGCTAATATAAAAAACATATCCGACAACCGAATTAACACACCTCCTTCCAGAGTAATATTACCGCAGTACGTCGAGCGCTGTCCAGCTGATTACCCTGGACCGCTCTACAGCCCACATTGCAGATCAACGTGCCTGGTAAGGCAATAGTCTGTGCAATGACCAGCACCGGCATCGCCTGAGCTCATAGGCCCCGGACAACAGCAGCGGCACACAAGTGCGAGTGGCAGTCCGCCACTTGTGCCTACGAAGGAGCATCAGCGTGCCATATCCGGCGACGCCCAGCTGATGCGGGATCAACAAGGAGTCTCAAGAAGGATACGAAGATATACACACATCAAATATATACACACACACATATACACACACACATATATTGGATACGAGTTTGAAGTTCGAGCGCGCTGGTCGTGTTTGACTGATCCTCCGTACTTTCCCGGTGTTTTTGCCGCGTTTCTCCGCTTAGAGTTTTCCCTAAAAGACGTAAAGTTGTTTATCGTGACTTCTTCGAGGCTTGCAGGTGCTTACCCAGACGCGCTGGCGCACTGGACGTTTGTTGCAGCTGATTGTTTTTCTGGCGAGGCGGTTCCCGAAGCGGGTTTTGAGTTGCTGAAGAGGGAGGGCGGCCACAGGGTGAGTTGTAGTTTTCTCACTCACACTTGGACTTCCTGGCTTTGCCTGCCGGATACTCCTGGCTTTCTTCGCACTTTCTTATTGGAGCAATTGCACAAATTTGCATATCACCGTACTAGTGTTGGAAAACATCAAAGACTGTCAGCTGCTCATATTGGCATGCAGGGCTGCTCATATTGGCATGCAGAGTTGCAGCCCGATCATCATAACAAGTGTCATAGCAACGAGCTTTTTTGGATGTACTCTCAGACTTTGCGCGCCAAACGGATTTTGAATTTTTGAATTTTTAAAATTTAAATTTTATTTAAATTTAAATTTTCTTTAAATTTTTATTCTGGATTAACTAAACATTATTGTTTTTCCTAAGTAAAATTTAAAATATAAATAAATATAAAAGTCGAAAACTCTCTCGTCATCGCGGGAGTGCATAGCAGATCGTGGCATTCTGCAGACTGCACAACCAGCTATGGATAGCAGAGATGATGCACAGCGGGTAGAGGAAGAGCTGCTCTCCAACTTTTCGCTGCGCCCAAGGATGGCACGAACGCCACCAGGTGGTGGGCCGGCGTCGGCGCCGCCAAATGTGTCTGCAACCGTTTTTCATTTTGGTGCAGAAGATGGCCAAGACACACCAAAGCGGAGCAGGGATGCCAGTAGTCCCAGAATTTCGATAGAGGCAGCAACAAAGAAGCAGAGAACCCAAAGGAGCTTGGTAGAAGTCTCTGAGGAGCTTGGTGGTTTTATTGACTACCTAATAAAAAACTTTAAGCCAAAGGCAGTCCGGCACATCACTCAGGCAAATAGGGAGGCATTTGCACGCATGAAGGATCTCCAAAGCGAAATCAGCGCCAGACTAGCAGAGAAGGTGCCAGACGCTGCTGTACAGCCGAGCGCACGATCTGAGGATGAAGAGCCAAAAGCGACCCAAGTGCGAGAAGTCCTAAGCGACATGGCGACGCAAACGTCACCAACGATGAAGCGAGCGGAAACCGCTGCCGCCAGTCCCCGCCATACCAAAGAGCCAAATGTGACTCAAGTGTCAGGAGCCCTAAGCGACATGGCGACGCAAACGTCCCCAACGAAGAAGCGAGCCCCGAGTCCTCGCCAGATCAATAGAGCTGGTGGTTCTCAGCCATCTGCTGGCCGTGCCCCTGCAGTCATCCCGGATAACGCAGGAGTCCAACGAAGGGAAGGTTCCAATGCCGCACCAGATAGAGTCACCGAAGGCGCAAAAGTTAACAACTTTATGCGGAGGCCAAGAGCGGATGTTATAATAATCCAGCCAGAAGCGGGCAGCACCTATAGTGACATATTACGACTGGTCACCCGCCGCGATGACGACAAATTACAGAATGTGGGAGAGCACGTCAGACGAGTGAGAAAAGCAGCTGGAAATAGACTGGTGCTCGAACTGGATAAGAACTGTAAGGATGACTTACAGCAAATGAAAGCGGATATTGGCAATGCACTTGGACAGCAGGCGAAAATCAGGTCGGTGACTCAAGAAATCTCTCTGGAGATCAGAGATATCGACTGCTTAGCCACCAGGGCAGATATTTCTGCAGCTTTAGCTCCATTTGCTGACTCACAGATGGATGATGGCATCATCAAGTCGCTGAGATCGGGCTACGAGGACATGCAGATTGCCATTGTCAGCCTCCCAGTAACGGTTGCAAATCGGGTACTTAAAGAAGGAAAAGTAAAGATTGGATGGACGCGATGCAGGGTGAGAGAGAGAGTACAGAGGAAGAGGTGCTATAGATGCCTGGAATTTGGCCATGTAGCGAGCAGCTGCAAAAGTGCTTTTGACCGGACTGGTTGCTGTCTTAAATGCGGTGGCAATGGGCACAAAGCAGCAGAATGCACAGAGGACGCCAAGTGTTTCATATGCAGCACGGCAGGGAAAGCAGGAGCAGATGTGCAGCACCACGCAGGCAGCAAGCGATGCCCTATGGCGACAAAAAGTGGCGCAAATATGTCGTCAAAATGATGCCTAAGAAACTGATCCAACTGAACATGAACCACTGTGCTACTGCCCATGACTTAATACAACAGACAGTCAGAGAACTTTCGGTGGACGTGGCTCTGCTGAGCGAGCCATACAGGTCTATGGAGAACGCAGATTTCGTATCTGACGCAACCGGAAAGGCTGCAATCTGGGTCTGCGGGCCCCGGAGCTGCAAACTTGTGTGCATCCACTCAGCAAGAGGATTTGTCCGAGCCAGACTTGGTGAGCTGTGGTTATACAGTTGCTATCTCGCACCCAGCCTACCATTGCCGGAGTTCGAGGCTGTCCTGGACGAGATATCTGAAGATGCAAGAGGAAAATCACAGGTCGTAATAGCCGGAGATTTTAATGCTTGGGCGGAAGAATGGGGCAGCAATTCAACGAATGCCAGAGGCCGCGCGGTTCTGGAAGTTTTTGCGTCATTAGATGTTGCATTACTAAACAGCGGCGGAAAACATACCTTCAGCAAAGCCGGAGTGGGATCTATCATCGATCTCACGTTCGTTAGCTGTTCACTGTGGCGCCAATCTCATTGGGCTGTCAGTGACGCGTATACCGCAAGCGACCACAATGCAATCATCCTTGACCTTCAGCAGCGCAACCTGCCAACAACAACGTCAGCGCTGCCTGAGAAAGCTTATAGAGTAGCCACCTTTAACCCAGGGCTTTTTACAGGATCGTTCCATGCTCCCAGCATCGGCGGAAATGCTGAACATAGCGCTGCACTTTTGCTGCAGGCTATGGAAAGAGCCTGCGACGCCAGCATGGCTCAAAGAAAGGGATATAGACGACACCACGAGCCGGTTTATTGGTGGACGGCGGAAATTGCAGAGGCTAGGCGCAGATGCATAACTGCCAGGAGGATGCTGCAGCGCTCCAGGGGAAGACCTGACTTTGAGTCAAAAAGGCTGGAGTATGGTGAAATGAGGAGAGCATTGAAGAAGGCCATAAAGCGGAGCAAAAAGGAGCGTTTTCTAGAGCTTTGCGACGATGCTGATAAAGATATTTGGGGGCTTGCCTACAAAATTGCATTAAAGAAGTTCAAAACATTGAAGTCCACGGCTACCATGGAGGAGTCAAAAATGTTAGGTATAGTCGAAGCGCTGTTCCCAGGCACCTCGCATATACAAGTGGAAGATACTGCACCCGACCAACACGAAGCCCCTGAAGTGACAATAGAGGAAACGCTGAAAGCTGCGAGTATCATCCGGGACTCGAAGGCACCGGGCCCAGATGCAATCCCGAACAGAGCGCTGAGACTGGCAATGACACTACGCCCAGAACTTTTTTGCAAGGTGTTTGGAAACTGCATCAGGCAAGCAGTTTTTCCAAGCCAATGGAAAGTACAAAACCTGGTACTTATCCCGAAACCGAATAAGCCGCCCGAGATGCCCTCATCGTATAGGCCGATATGTCTAATAGACACAGTTGGAAAAGTACTGGAGAGATTAGTCTGCAACAGGCTGGAGAATTCCATTCGGCAAGCAGGAGATCTTTCACCAATGCAGTTTGGCTTTCGGAAAGCAAGATCAACGATAGACGCTATCAAGCAGGTCACAGATCTGGCTGGGAGAGCGATTGAAGGCAGCAGATGGCGCGGGGGAACCAAGGAGTACTGCATTGTGATGACGCTGGATATCAAAAATGCCTTTAATTCAGCAAAGTGGGACTGCATCCTTGAGTCATTAAGAAGATTTAATACGCCGAGCTACCTATTGAGCATCATAAAGGATTATTTTAGAAATCGAATTCTCAAATACGACACGGCTGCAGGAAAACGTGCATTCATGGTTACAGGAGGGGTACCACAAGGCTCCGTACTTGGCCCACTGCTATGGAATGTCATGTACGACGGCATTCTTCGACTCCAGCTGCCAGAGAGAGCAACAATAGTGGGCTTTGCAGACGACGTTGCGCTCGTGGTGGTTGCCAAGCACCTCAGCGAGGCGGAGCTTCTATGCAGTGCATCGGCAGCAGTAATCAAGGACTGGCTGGTCTCAGTGGGCCTGCAACTTGCCGATCAGAAAACTGAAGCGGTATTAATCAGCAGCCGTAAGATCGTCGAGGTGGCACGCATACGCATGGACGGGATGACCATCACATCTTCCAGGGCCATTCGCTATCTTGGGGTGTGGATAGACACGAGACTCAGTTACAGAGAGCATCTAGAACAAGTCGGGAAAAAAGCGGCAGTGATTGGTCAGGCACTTAACCGAATCATGCTCAACACACGTGGGCCCAAACAGAGCCGCAGGCTGCTGCTCCAAAACGTAGTCAAAGCAACTATGCTATATGGCGCCCCGGTCTGGGCAAAAGCGATGGAAGTCAAGACGTACAGGAAAGGACTGCAAACAACGTACAGGCTCGGAGCACTCCGCGTATGTAGCGGTTTTCGGACTGTGTCCGGGGATGCGGCGCTCGTCATGGCAAGTATGGTGCCACTTGACCTTCTGGCCAAGGAGAGAGCAAACGTCTACACGGAGAAGCTCAGTAACGTCTCTACAGAGCATCAACAAATTGCTAAAGCGGCGAGAGTAGAGAGTCTGAGGAATTGGCAAACTAGGTGGGACGCATCTACAAAGGGCCGGTGGACGTACCGCCTCATCCCGAACCTGGCTATATGGATAAACCGGAAATTTGGCTTCGTTAACTTCCACTTGACCCAGCTCCTGAGCGGCCATGGGTGCTTCAAGAGCTATCTCTACAGATTTAGGCATGAAGACGACCCCTACTGCCTATGGTGTTACCCACTGGTGGAGGAAACCGCCGAGCACATCCTGGTGGATTGCAGAAGATTCACCAGTGAAAGAAGCGAACTGGAACATGTCATGGGAACTTGCGTCACAGCGGAGAACTTTGTAAGCCTTATGTTACAGAGGGAGGAGTGCTGGTCAGCGGCCTGCACATTCGCCACGAAAGTGTCAACAACGCTTCGACAGTTGGAGAGGGAGCGCAGACGAAACGAAGGAGGGGCAAACTAAGCCCGCCCAGGATCGAGCGAAGCAATGCCTCGCGGTAGTCCCGCTTGATCTTCTGGGCCCATCTCTATCTACTCTTTATGCCTTATGTAAACTCCTCAAACATTCCTTCTAACTATATGTATATATTCTTCCTGTTCTGCACATATAGGAGACACACAGTTAATAGTTCAGAGTTCACACGCGTATACTTTTCTTTCGTCGTTTTGGTGCAGTTTTTCCAAGTGTACCTGTCGGAAAATTTTAAATACGCTTAAGAG